>BLSH010215412.1:730232-750444 GCA_018402905.1 Glandirana rugosa | reverse complement strand
TATCCGTAAAACTTCGGAAGAATTTCCGAAATAAACGAGAACGTTCAGATCAGGATATCGACAGTTAACGATAGAACAGATAAACGTTTTAATAATGGTAAACCAACTCTACGTACTACAGTCCTAAACGTTCGGAAGTCGTTCCCTTTCGTCTAGTTACCCCATTTGATATCTGCCTGTTTTGCCTTTGTGTGTTTTGCATTTGTATTTAGTTAGATAGATAGTTAGGTGTTTGGTTTTGGGTTGTCGTGTTTTTACCTTCTTTCACTTGCCCGTTTTTGTTACTGGTGTTGGGTGTTTTGCAAGTGTGTCATTTTTATAATAAATATATTTTCACTTATCTGCATAGTCCTGATTCTTTTAGGTGCAGCCCATTGATCTGCTTTCCCTTGCTGAAGGCTTGCAAATCCTGACATCATGCATCTCAACCAAATGGTAATAATTTTGCAAATAGACAAGATAGCAATTGACAGCTATAGGACTAGACTTGCAAGAGCAAATAAAGCCTTTAAGAAGGCTTCAAAATGCCTATCAATAGAAACCTTAATGGAGAGAACATCCTAAATAGGAACTGTAAGGTGTTTATTGAGAACAAAAATGGCAGGATTAATTACTGGAATACACTATTTCTTTCTTTTCCATAGGGTACATATTACTCATAAAGTGCACAATTAATCGGTGCTTGTATGGTAAAAGTCTTTTCGTCTTAGTCAGTCACTTAGTACCTATGGGGATTTCTGTTGGGCGTGGAGAGTCAGGTGCTATTAAGAAAAGTCTAGTGTGAACTCCATTAATTAGTGTGTCCACAGTGGAAAGCATTTGGTCCAAAGCCATGGGTCGTACCTCATAAGCTTCAGGGGAAGTTAAATCCTCCACTGCTTCCATTATAAAATGAATGTCCTCAACGGGATGGCGTGTTTTATGACACTGGGCTGGGTTGGGCTCAGCTGATCACAGATCAAGGTAAAGGGCCGATCACAGCAGCCCTTTACCACATGATCAGCTGTCAGCCAATGACAGCTGATTACAGGATGTAAAGCCGGTTATCTTTTTTTCTTTCCGCATGCTGATAGCATGTTAAAGGGACATTGGCACTGATAATCAGGGCACTGATTATCAGTGCCCTGATTATCAGTGCAGTCCCACCAGTGCCCACCAGTGCTGCCAATTAGTGCTCACCAGTGCTGCCAATCAGTGCCCACCAGTGCTGCTAATCAATGCCCTTCAGGGCTGCCAATCAATGCTCATGAGTGCCACCTATCAGTGCCCATTAGCGCTGCCAATCAGTGACCATCAGTACTACCCTACAGTGCCACCTCTCAGTGCCCTTCAGTGCTGCCTATCAGTGCCTACCAGTGCCACCTATCAATGTCCATCAGTACCACCTATCAGTGCCATCCATCAGTGCAGACTCATCAGTGCCTCCTCATCAGTGCCGACTAGTGTTGCCTCATCAGTGCCCATCAGTTCCATCTATTAGTTCCACCTCACCAGTGCCCATCATTGCAGCCTCATCAGCCTCATCATTTTTTCAAAATATTCTGTCTTTATTCATTTGTTTAGCAAAAATAAAAACCCAGTGGTGATTAAATACTACCAATAGACATACGTAAGAAAATGCATACAAAATATATTCAAGATAGTACATGACCCCATCTAGACTACACAAAATCAAACCTTCGAACGCATCACATTGCTGGCGATGTAACAAGGAAGTTGGCTCTCTCATACATATCTGGTGGACGTGCCCCAAAATACAACAATACTGGAAGGAAGTTCATAAACTTATTAGTAAAGTCACCACCCACACCCTAGACTTCACCCCAGCACAGTTCCTCCTACACCACTTCTCAATCCCGCACAAAATATACCATCGCTCATTGGCCAGCCACATGCTCAAAGTGACAAAACTGTGTATCCCAATCTGCTGGTTATCACCGGACCCACCAACTATCAAAGACTGGCTTAAACGCATTAAAAAAATTGCAGAAATGGAGGAACTTATTCACCTAGACAGAGACACCCCCACAAAATACACAACAACATGGGCATGCTGGACTCATTTTTCCACAACAGAGGAGTACACTCACCTCATACTCTAGAAGTCCCCACTCGGCTGGAGCGAGAGAGAGTATATCACCCTTAGACACTCCCCCTGTTCCCACTTCTATTCCCCCCCTCCTGCTCCTTTTGTCCTGCCCCTTTCTGCCTGTCATCCCACCCCCCCACCTCCAACCCTCACCATTCTATAAGCCTAACACATGTCACACTCACACAACCCCAAAGGAGACGAATCCTGAGATAGAAATCACACCACAAAGCTTTTAGGTTTCCCAGCTGCACAAGAATATCCCCAACTTGCAAAACTTCCACTTTTGTCTCATATAAATACATTGCACCCCTAATCAAAGCTCCCTCTTCAATAGTTGAACATATATTGAGGGGACTGGATATGCCCCCATCCGCTCACAGTAAGTCCCCAACAGGGGTGAGCGGTTGGTCCGAAGGCACCTCCAAGTCCTCGCAAATGACGCCTCAAAGACCCACTGCCCAACCACGGTATGGAAGTTTTGTAATCACATGCACTTTAGTCTCTGTTACCTGTTTTCAGACCTTGTCAAATGTACGATGTGTTATTGGTACTTTCTAAGTCCTGCTTTATAACACTATACGAACCCATCTGTACGTGATTCTATTTGATTGTTAACTGAAAAACTGAATAAAAACTTTTCTAAAAATAAATAAATAAATACTACCAATAGAAAGCTCTATTTGTGTGAAAAAAAAAATAGTAAAAATGTCATATGGCTACAGTGTTGCATGACCGCGCAATTGTCATTCAAAATGTGACAGCGCTGAAAGCTGAAAATTGGCATGGGCAAGAAGGAGGTAAAAGTGTCCAGTAGGCAAGTGGCTAAGTAAAAAAGGTTGTGTTTCTGATTCCTGGACAGGGTCAAGAGGAAAAGGGATGAATAGCATTTTAGCCTCTGAAAACCAAAGGTTCTAAAAGTTCTTAAAGTTTTCTAAAGAATTCAGACATGGTGACACAGAAATCTGCTTTGATCAGACAGATTACATGGTGCGTGGCAGCCAGTCAGGTGGAAGTGCTCCGCGCACCCCCGTTAGTGTGCTCCTCCCCATGTGGACACCCCTGCCATGTTTTCTGCTGTCCCACCTGGTTTATCAAGTGCAAAGTTTAAGTAAAAATACACTAAACGTTTTTAGGACACTCCTGCAAAATATTATTCCATTTTTTTGGTGAAATGGAGTGAAGATTGCGCTTCCTTTCATGGCCACAGCAGCCAGGAAAGATGGTACCAGAAACCAGAAGTGACTCTATAGATGTCACTTCTGGATTCTTCACAACTAGGAGAGATCAGCAAATGGATGTTCAATGGTCTCTCTTCTCTCCAACCAGCGGCACCCGCCATGTGGGTCCTGGTCCTGCAGGTGGTACAGCAGAGCCCGGGAAGCATGGTGCTAGTGCACATTTCTTGGGGTCACAGAAAGCCGGCACTTCACTTTCACTTCATGCCAGGGTAAGTGCCTAATGCAGAATCCAGTGACCAAAACAAACATTACAAGTTGGCAGCACAAAGGTGTCCATTTATGAAGCAGTGGAAAAAGTCCGCTGCTCAGTTCTCCGGCATTCACAGAGGAGATTTTCCTCCTCTGGATGCCAGGTTATGAAGTGGTGCAGATCTACAAACAATTCAAACAGTGGAGAATGCCCCCTGATACTGTAATCTTGTGAGACCTAACAAGATTGCTGTACCCGAAATTCTGAGATGTCGGTTTATTAAGCAGTGATAAATTATCACTGCTCAGTAACGGATATTCTCGGAGGAGACCACCCATCTCGTTAATAAAAGAATATACAAATATACGTGACAGGGGGACATGGTTGCTGTGTTAGGGTGTCTGATCGAGGAAAGAAGAAGTAAAAAAACTTCCTCCTTCCCCCGGGATTCCCTCTTCACACCCAATTCACCAGCTCTGAGCTGGTGAATGTGGGAGTGTGAATTCTGACACAGATTGCCAGTGCTCAGATCACAGCTTTATAAACTGTCCATTTCTGTGCCAATAAGTAACAGCTTCTCCATGTGTGGAGATGATGGGCGAAGACCATGTTCTCCCCTGATCGGGGATCCCCGCTGATCACAGTTTCATAAATGGACACCAAAGCCTGTGCTGCTCAAATGTGCAAACATTTAAATACAAAATGCAGCATTTGACCTGATTTGCCGACAATTCAAACACACCTCAATCGGACCTGCCGTGTTTGAAAAAGCACAATGCAAAGAAAATATAGTTAAATGCAATCTCTGAACTGTAATCTACATTATTGCATTGAAGTCCAAGAGAATCTGCTGTCTGCATGTCAAATGCAGGAAAACAACCCCCATGCCCACAAGCCCTAAAACTTTGTTAATAATAATTTCTTTGAGCCTTAAACTGTATGTTAACAATCATGATGGGCGGGACACCCCACAGTTCGTTTCTCACCAGTACTCCCACACATGGAAAAACTTTGTTCCCGAACCACAAGCCCTATCAAAGTCTATGGGACCCGAACATGAAAAATCCCCATTTTGAAGACTTATTGGCCATAAAAAGGGTATGGGGGCTCGGGTACTGCCCTGGGGGACATGTATCGATGCAAAACATTTTTTTTAAAAAGATTGTTTTTAATGGAGCAGTGATTTTAATTATGCTTAAAGTGAAACAATAAAAATAAAAAAATCCTTTAAATATAGTGGCTTGGGGGGTCCCTTTAGTCTGCCTGTAAAGTGGTGCATCTGTATCGTGAATAGAACCTGCTGCAGCAAAACTGATATATATATATATATATATATATATATATATATATATATAAAAGTTACATTCAAATTGATTTTCCCAGCTGCAAGCTTTCTTGAATAAGAAAACATTGCCGGCCATACCAAAATGTGAAAAAATAACTGTGGGCCCCCCCTATCCGGCCATCGCATCCTTAACAACAGATGAGTCATCAGACCTCCTGCTGGGGAACCCTGGGTGCACTCCCACCCCAAACCACCTTGTCTCCATGTTGATGGGGACAAGGGCCTCTTCCCAACAACCACAACCTGGGCGGTGGTTGTGGGGGTCTGTGGGAAGGGGGGGTTACCGAACTCAGGAAGTCCCCTTTAACAAGAAGGCCCCCGGATGATTCCTTTATTAAAAAAACAATGTCCCCAATGTAGATCCATCATTAATCCCGACACCCACCACACTGCAGGACCCGCCTGCGAAGAAGACTACCGCCATCTGCCTGCTCCACAGTCTGACAGTTCTTAAATAGGTAAGGGACAGAGCCACCTGGTGATATCATTTGGTGGAACCCCCATGTGACATCACCAACTGGTGCATGCTGGGTCGGTGATGTCACAAGGGGGTGGTGCCACCAGGTCACATCACCACACCATGTGGCCCCGCCTCTTACCTACTTGACTGTCAGACAACGGAGCAGGGAGACTGCGGTAGCCATGGTCACCGATGGAGCTTTTATTTCTCTTTTTTTGATTATTAATAAGGGAATTGTCAAAAACTGTGTGTGTGTGTGTGTTTATTTCTTTTTGACACTTTTTTGGTGAATGAGTAGGGGTACTATGTACCCCTACTCATTTACATAGGGGAGCCGAGATCTGAGGATGGTAAAGGGGGCTTCCAGATTCTGATAAGTCCCCTGTCCACACACCCCTCAACCACAGCCCAGCGTTTTGGGGAAGAGACCCTTGTCCCCATCAACATGGTTACAAGGTGTTTTGGGATCAGGGTGGGCAGAGCCCCCTCTGCCCCAAAGCACCCCCCCATGTTGAGGGCATTTGGCCTGTTGTGGGTCAGGAGGGGGGCACTCGCTCGTCTCCTACTATTCTGGCCTGCCAAGCTGCATGGTTGGATAAGGGTCTGGTATGGATTTTTGGGGGGACCCGCGCCATTTTTTTGGGGGGGGTTCCCCTTAAAATCCATATTGGCCCGCTCTGTAACAACCAGCTATTCACTGTGCCCTGATTGGGCAAAGCCAATCAGGGCTTAGAATGTACTTTGCAGCACGCAGTTCATTGTGGGACGCTCGGTGAGTGAATATCCCGCCAAACACCTGGCAAATTCGGGTGTCCCCCAAACACGCAAACGGGCAATGTTCAAGACAAACCTATGCTCGGTCCAAACTGCTTGGCCAACAATAGTGGACAATGTAAAATGCATCTAGCCTGCAATTTTGTAACACACTGGAGCGTAGAAATACGAATGGTCTTTAAAATGTTGCATAAATTTGCAATAATATATTTGCAGCCATTGCCCTCTGTAAATGACTACATTATACTGCTGGAAACATATGAACACAGACCAACTGTTAATAATTATGTAGGGACATGCTTAATCCTGTATTTCCATGTGTCAGTACATGGACATAACTGTGATGATCTCTAGAATAGCAAATCAGTGAAAAGAAAAAAAAGTAATAAGTGAAATGCACTTATTTTATATCAAAGAAGGTTAACTACGTCAATATAAGATCATTTATTTAAAAGCAGATTATTCATGTTCTGACACTACAGTATAAGATATAAATTACCATTTAAGTATTTAAAGGACTTCACTTATTAACCTTTTTTTCCGAAAAAGGGTCTGAAGCATGTAGTAGGCCCCTCTGGCATTGTCTACTAATGTATTGAATGCATGTGAGTTCACATATTTAATACTCTTATCTAAATCCCTAAGCAGCGTCAGTCTGGTTTAATTGGTGCCTGGCTTAACATTCCTTTGGGATTTTCATATTGCTAGACTCTACATATCTGTCTATATACTTCAAAAGGGCATTAGCCAACTTGTTCATACTTAAAGTTTGTGGATGTTATAGAGTCTGCGTCATTTACAAACTACCAACAATATTATGACAGCCAGTTTCACACCACCTGACCTCAAATAATTTGTCTTTTATGGGCTGAGCCCCAGTGGAAATTGTGTTATGAAGCTTGCTCTCAGTTGTGTGAAAATTATCCATGGTGATTTTAGGAAAATGTTATCTAAGATAAAATATTCCCAAATAATGAAGACAAGGGATATGCTAAGAATCAAAAAGTAATTATTTTTTATTTTGTGTAAGTGTTTAGTATTTTTCACAACTCCTGTTATCAAAAGTAGTTTCAATATATAATTCAGGGAAAAGAAAATGGTTAGCTTTGGAGAACTGATGGTAAGGAGGATAGACTTACTTTCCATATATTCTTCCAATATGCCATTTGTCTGGAGAAGCCCCTTGCAAAATCAATGTGTAAGTTTCGACTTAACACTGTGTTAGAGATTATAAAGGTCCAAGGACCCTTGCCATACCCACATGTCAATGTTTAGGTATGAGGAGCCCAATAGCAGGGGTACACATCTTGGATTAGGATACTCAGGAGGTTAATCTGACACAGTTTCCAAAAACATGGTACAAAAAGGGAAAGTCCATAATTAATGTAGAATAAGACCAGGTAAAACAACTGAGCACTCTCTCTCTGGAACCTTTCAGCTTTATAGTGATCAAACAGGAAATTGCCTCAGGAGGGCGTGGGGGACGTGATACAATTGCTGTCTATAGCAGGAAGCACTTGTCAGTGCTGACATTTTGATATGAGGATGCCATCAGACATGTGCTAGGGGCCTCACGATCCTCACACAGGGGTGCCACAGGACACAGGCCACCAACAAGAGTGCCAAGGACTGACATGCTGCGAGTGCAAGGACCCCTGCGGTTGGTACAGGTGGGTTGCGGATTGTGACACCACATCACAGAGCATAAGCCAAGCTATTGGCCTCTGCAACGTCAAGTACTACATGGAGTTGGTTGAAAGAGCCATTTATTCAGAAAGTGCCAGTATATCTTCAGCTCTAGCGGGTGCACAGAACAGCAGGAGAGCCAGTTGAACGTAAGTATGTTTTTTTTTACCTTGAATGGGATCTGCCCTGAAAAGATAATTTACCTATTCTACAAATAGGCCTCGGCATATAATGAAATCCAACCAGTTTCTAACTTAATTTCCCACAACTCCCTGGTTTCCTGGACATACCCGAGGAGAGAAGTTCCTCAGCTTCCAACCCTTCGCAGCTGAGAGAGACAACACTTGGTTGTAGCTGGGCAAGTGATCTGCAGCCAAGAGAAAGGCTCTTCAATGTCAGAGCCAGCATGCGACCTAAAAATACACAGAAGACTATTGGGAGGGTAGGAGGGCCTGACTTCTACCAGAATACTGCAGTTCCAGTGGGGTGGCACTTCTTCCTTGGGCTTTTGATCCCTCCTGTTCACTCATGCTACCAGAGTTTCCCTGAATTTCACAGAGAGGGAAACTGTTTATGAAAATAATTGCAAGTAATTCATCTCTGCACTGTTTTCTGTGGCGTTATCATTCTCAGCTTGAATCTCTATTGATATAGAGCCTTATAGAGACTATGCTTTGCAGCTACACGCTACCCCAATTGAGTCACAGAGAGTTTGCTATAAAGAGTCCATGTTTGTGCAGCTTTCACAATCAGTCTTGTATCATTTTGCAGTGTATACATGCAATTCTGACCCTGTTTTGAATTATTGGTTTTAATATTGCATTGTTTAGTAAACTGCAAGTTACTGCTACTTTCTTTCTGATCATTACTAATTTACCCATCCTGTTACAGCTCCAGCAGTCTTAATCTTATAAAGTAAACTATTAGGCCTGAAACTTTTAGTACTCTGATTTGCAAATTTAAAACCTTTTAAGTACCCATCACAGTGGTGGACCAAATACCTGGCAGTTTGTCTGTCAAGTTTGGAACTTTTCAAAGTAATCTGTCAAAAAGCTTTTGTGAATGTGCTAAACCAGAAAAATAAAAGAAAATATGGGGCTATCAGGTAACCCTTAGCATGTGTAATGATTTGTGATACTTGTGATGTTTTTCCACTATCACCACTATTTAGTCAATTACTGATCAGGAAATATAAGGTTTCTCTAGATAACACTGAACAACAACTTCTGGCCGCTTCAGTGGAACTACAATTCTTAGTACTTGTATATATAGACGGATATACGATGTATATACTCTGCAGCAGGGTGGTACCCTGTCAGAGTCCAGGTCTAAGAGAAAGCCAGTTCACTAATGAGTCAGCTGTGTTCAGGGCTTTTAGTAATGACCAGACCAAGGCTCGGAGCTCCCAATTGGAGATGACTCCACCCTGCAGACAGGAAGTTTGGGCGTGGGAGTCGGGAACAGCTTCACCTAGGAGACAGGTGGGAGCCAGTGTAGCACGAGGCTACTACATGTCAGCACCAAGTTGCTGAGCATCTGGTCTGTGGGAGACAGACCAAGGCCTGAAGTGGAAGGCCTAAGCAAGAGAATATTGTTTACTAGCCGGGAGGGCTGAATATTGTTTATTTCACTGAACAGCAAAAAAGCTGACAGTTAGTAAGCCAGGAGGCTGAAGTGTGTTTATACAATGATGGTGAAACGCCCTGCGAGAAAAAGAGAAATGCCTCCATGCCTATACATTGAACAAAACAAACAAAAAAAGCCCATGGGACTTTAAATGAGGCAAGTAAGGAAGTAAGGGGGCCGACAAAAATAATGGTAATAGTATAACATAGTTTATTGGACATGAGTCACAGTATAACAATAAAAGCCCAGCCACTACAGTAGCATGAAATCACTTTGCTGAGAAACAATCATATAGATAGATGTAATATATACGTAGTAATACAAGCAGGTAAAACTCTATGCTTTTTGCGAGCAACATCTTGCTTCTTCAGGAGTATGTCTTGTATATGGTGTATCTATAAGAAAAGGTACATGTTAAAAATCTCATCACAAAAAAAACATACATAACTCTCTTAGTAAGCAGTGGTCCGGACAGCACCCCATACTCACTAGGTATTGGCGATGATCCCCCGGAAACCGACCAATGGGATGCATCTGGCCCGGGTAGCTGAAGGGGCGGAGCCAAACAGTAAATCAACGGGCAGTACACGGGGGCAGGCATGGCTAAAGAATGGGTGATTCCACTCATGCCACACAGCATGAAGGTGGACAACTGCAATGTAAAAGTATATGGAAGTGTTGTGAGTGCAAAGCATGGATACTGCCATACCAGGCTGATCAACAGCAGTAAGTATACAATGAGGGTCAATACACAATGCAGAGCAGGTATATAGTGCTGTGGACATTGGATTGGAAAGGAAAGGTGAGAATGACAGAGGAGTAAATGAGTGAGTTAAATAGGAAATGAAAGGTGAAAGGGAATGATAAACAGTGGCAGAGCAAGGACAAAGAATGACAAACAGTGCCTATTGTGTAATGTGTAGAAGTGTACAGAGTGAGGACCAAGGGGATGTGGGTGCCTGCAGTGCTCACCAAATGAGTGTCTTGCAGATGAATGGAAGAATAGTGTGAAGGAAAAGAGAAACACCATGTCTACTCTCCCATATAAACCCCCAGCAAGTCCCTGCCGGCTCCGCCCCTAACGCCATACAGGTGGTGAATGGTGTGAGTGCAACCACCCACTGATTGGAAAGACCACACAAATGCGTGACCAACCCATCACCACCTAGATGAACAACCACGCCCCACTGTGGGGATGCCGCTGGAATGTGAACGTCATCAGGAAGGTATGGTAACATGCCATCAAGTGATGACATTGCTAAACTGCAGAAATCGCACCACAGGCATGGAGGCATGACGCCGATGTGCAGGTGGCCCGCCCATCTGCACAGAGAGGCGGGGACAACAAGGGAGGAGACTTCCCCTTCACACATTGCAGCTTCCAGGACAGGCGGAATCGCAGCCACCCCCAGAAACAATTGCGGCCAGGACCAGAGACATGTATCGCATGACAGTGTGTAATCGCATGGCCTGGCAAGGTTAAAAGTGGTGGCCCAAAGCAGGACCAGACCCAAAAGGGCATATGGGTGTCTTCCACCTAGGTACAATAAAAAGAGAAAAAGGGTCTAGCACTACCCACAACATGCCTCCATCCCTATACATTCCCTTCGAGGGAAGATGACTGTTTGAACTTTTCCATTCCTTGTAATAAAATTGGACTGCCAGGTCCTTAAAACGCAGTCTTGAGTGGCACGTTTCCTGGAAATTGCATGCACCACTTGAGTTAAACCACCCCAAACGTTTTACAACTCACATAAATTACACTTATAGATGTTGAATACTGAGCATATTATAGGCAACTCAACAGGGCAGATCTCAATATACAGTATACTAAATGTCTCATGAAAAGATGAAAGCAGATTGCACTGGCATAGACATGTAAATTGAGTAATTTTTTAATAGCCACGATGCATTAACAGTGAGTAATACCCAAAGAAGAACACTGATTGAAAATAGAAGAAATAGAGTGCTTAAAGTGATAATAAACCCAAAATGAAAAACGTGATATATTACAACTTACCAATCCTTAGATGTGGTGACTATATTCCTTTTTTAAGGCTTTTTTTCCCTCCATTTTCACCTGATGATGCGGCCAGTAGGGGAGTGTTAGATGGACTAGCACAGGGGTAGGGAACCTGTGGCTCTCCAGCTGTTGTAGAACTACATTTCCCATCATGCTTCTGGGAGTAATTGTATCCATCAGCTTTGCAATGCCTCATGGGAAATGTAGTTCTACAACAGCTGGAGAGCCGCAGGTTCCCTACCCCTGGTCACTAGCACATTTAAATAACAAATTGAAGCAAGCCAAACTCCAGCTCACGCTGCAGTTACACAAGCAGTTACAGCAAACAGTATTATTCTGGGATGAAGACTTTACATTAATAATTAAAAGCTGATCATCGTAACTGCTGTCAGTGGTAAATGGTTTGTCTCCAAATTCCTAATTCATGTATTTGCAGGACAGCTCGTTCTGTTGAAAAACAACAGACTTGCTAACCAGATCAGCAGGTGACAATAAAAGAAAGAAACAAAGCCTAAAAAAGAAAACAAATACATCCATCAAATCTAAAAATTGGTAAGCTGTAATATAATAAATGTTTGCTTTTGGGTTTAACCCATTCCCGTCCAGTCTATTGTAAAATGACAGCTGGGCAGGAGCACTGTTGTACTGGGAGGATGTAATGTGACGTCCTCGCAGCATTGGGCCGCACTCCAGCACGATCTGTCACCCGCCGCGTCACCCACCCATGACAGATCACTGTACCGGCCTGCTGCCGGTACCATGTGATCACTGGCCAATCCCAGCAGATCACATGACAGTTGTACACAATGAAAGGCTTTGTTACATGCCTTTCATTGTGTACTATTGTAATGAGCTCTGTAATTGGTACAGATAGGACCATTTACAGCCCATCTTTACCATGTGATTAGCTGTGGCCAATCACAGCTCTTCACAATAGTATACACTGAATGAGTAGTTTTCATTCAGAAAACAATGGTTGCTTATAACTGTAAAATGCACAGTTATAAGCAATCATAGTGTGTAAAAAAATCTTGATCACCTCCCCAAAGTAGTACAGTGGTACTGTGCTAAAAAAAAAGAAAAAAAATGTAAACATTAAAGTATTATTATTTATTTTATTATATTTACATACTGTCACCAGTCAGTGTCCCTGATCACCACCAGACCAGTCATATGATGACACTGTACTGCACTGGTAACAATGTGTAAAAAATTGTGAAAAAACTTCTTTTTAATTTCCTAATTTTCTAAAAAATTGTGACAAAAATAACAACTTCAAAAAAACTCGTCATGTCTCTTACTAATCGCCTTGGGCTGTCTACTTTCCAAAAAGAGGTAATTTGGGGGTATTTGTACTGTCCTGGGATTTTTGGGCCTCAAGAAATGTATATATATATTTACATATATATATATATACCATAGTTTGTGGACTCTATAACTTTTACATAGACTAAATAATATAAACCAATTAGGGTAATTTTCACCAAAGAAATGTAGTATTATACATTTTAGCCTAAATTTATAAAGAAAGATTATTTATTGCAAAATTTTTAACAGAAACAAAGAAAATTAAAAAAAAAAAAAATTTTCAGTCTTTTTTTTCATTTATTTTGCAAACAAAACAAAACAAAAAAATAATTAAATACCACTGAAAGAAAGCTCTATTTGTGTGGAAAAAAAATGATAAAAATGTTATATGGGTACAGTGTTGCATGACCACGAAATTGTCTTATAAAGTGTGACAGCACTGAAATCTGAAACTTGGCATGGGCGGACAGGGGGTAGAGGTGTCTGATATTGAATAAGAACCTTGTTGCCTGCCTTGGCCATGCCAGCAAGTCAGTGACTCTAAATCAGATAAACTGAATCAGACTAACAGCAAACTAACATTCTTCAAAAAGAGAATTTAGTAATGATTGCTTCCAGGTTTCCTACAAATTTCCTATAGAGTGCTCCGGTACTTTGCCCATACATGCATTCATTGTACATTCAAATACTTTTCCACATAATACAAAAAAAAACCTCAGTATGTCAGTAGTAAAGGCCACTGTTTGCAGTACATGTACGACAGAAGGGCAAAGGGTAGATCAGATTTCATAACTAGGGTTAGAAAGCATATAGAAACATAGGACAATGTAATACATGACAAAGCAACAGCTTCACATTAGAACCTGCGCCTGAAACTGTTTATACTTACATTCCATTTGCTCCCCATTGCTCCATTTACCTGGCCCTAATGATGAGAAAGAATAGGCTGACCAAACATCCCCAGTTTCCAAAGATAGTCCATGAATTAAGGACGTTGTCCCTGGAAATAAAGCATCCTTGGAAACATCCCTATGATGAAAAATAGAGTCCCTGGTAAAGATGGACTCGGGCGTGTTCGCAAGTGCACGTGCCCGAGCCCGCCAGGAAGTGAACCCTGTGCTACGCTAATCACAGGCAGGGAGACATTCCCCAATCGCTGCAGCCACACATCGGGGAAATGTCTTACTGCCATGTTTGTTATAATAATAAATATTCTTGATTTTACCTACTGGTTGTATCATTTGAGTTCACCTGGGAGCACATTTAAAGTCCTTTGCTCATTAATATTAAATACGCATTTACATTTGAATGGTGGAGCTAATATTATCACTATAAGGACACCCACCATGTATGTATTGGGAAATAATGAAATGTACTTTCACAAAAATAAGCAGGATTTATTTCCCATCTATGTACTGTATTTATTGTTAGCAAGAGGCAGGCATGTACTGGCCATCTGAACTACTGGGAATTTCCCGGTGGGCTGATGGCTCAGTGAGAGCCTGTCAAATTAATGGCTGCGTGACTCGCGCATCCATTAATTTGAGCGCCGCTGCACTGCCCATGGCTAGGTATGGAACTTATGGACGCAACGTGGTGCACTTTGGCTCTTTCTGCCCCCACGCGGCTCTTTCCGGACACTGCACACATTTTCGGCCACCTCTGGTCCACGCTCATCCTTTTCTGTCACTGCTCAACTTCCCCCGACCCCCTCCTCTCCAACAGCTCTTGGGCTTCATTCTGCGTATCTCCAGCGGCCTCAGCAGTAACGGTCACTGTGAGTTGAGCCAGAGCCATCCGCGTGAAATCCTGAGAGCAGGCGACAAGCAGAGAGGTCTCCTGAGTGGACGAGGGAGGCCGCAGGATGACGGTGCTGCAGGAACCCATCCAGGTAACCAGCCCAGCACAGTCATACACATTTTTTGCAGAGAAAATAAACTGTGCAACATATGCAATCAAAGCAGTAAGAGTAAAGTGTCCTAGTGCAAGGAAAAAACTCTGAGTAGTGTGATCTCACTTGCTTCCACCTTTCACAAGTGGGATCACACTACCCGGAGTTTTTTTCTTGCACTGGGACACTTTAGGGTCCTTTCACACATACGGACCATTCATCAGTTCATCAGTTCCGTCACATCAAAATGGATGAAGTATTCATCAGTTTTTCATTCATTTTTTTCATCCGTTTTTCATCCGTTTTTTTCATCCGTGGTCATCCGTTTTTTCATCCGTTTTTTTTCATCCGTTTCAAAAAAACGGATGCTGACGGAAGCGGATGAAAACGGATGCAAATGAATGATCATCCGTTGTCATCCGTTTTTCCATAGAGTTGCATTGATGTCCATTTTTCATCCATCAACGGATGGATGAAAAATGGGCAAACGGTCCGTATGTGTGAAAGGGACCTTACTCTTACTGCTTTGATTGCATATTTTGCATAGTCTTTTTTTTCTCTGCACATTCGAAAAGTCTAATTTACACATTTTTTGCACTCTTTTTGCACTTTAATACCATTGCCATAGTGTGGATATAATGGTCTTAATCATAAGCATGGTTTATATATGAATTTTTTGCTGAAAATATATTTATGAACTTATTTTTTTGATTTTGCATATTGTTTGAATCATTATTTGCACCAAATTGATTTTGATGTTATTTTGATGTTATTTTAGTTAGTGCCACATCCTTTGCTATATATACAATTTATCTGTGGGTTTGTGGTAACCTGTTTAATGTTGGCAGCTGCTCATTACTGTGTTTGATAAAAAATAGGTGTGCACATAAGTTGTTTATTTTAAAATATATAATGCAGAGCCAGGCTTCGAACCTAGTCGTAGGGGGAAGGTGATAGAGGGACACCAGGGGGGGAGGTGGGCCCAAATGGGAAGAAGGACCCTATGGAATGAAGGGGGTTGTATGGGATGTAGGGGGCCTAGAAGAAGGACCCTATATAATGAAGGGGTCCCCAATGGGAAGAAAGACCCTATGGAATGAAGGATTTGTAGGGGGGGCTATAAGAAGAAGACCCCATGAAATGAATGGGGGCCCTATAGGAAGAAGGGGCCCCATGGGATAAAGGGGTTGTATGGAATGAAGGGGCCCTTATGGAAAGAAGTAGTTGTATTGGATGTAGGGGGCTCTATAAGAAGGACCCTATAGAATGAAGGGGGCCCTATGGGATGAAGGGGGCTCTATAGAAAGAAGGGGTCCTATGGGATGAAGGGGGGTATGGGATGGGAAGAGGGGGGTCCATAGTACATGAGCTAAATAATTGGGGAAAGCCATTAATTGTCCCTCCTCTGCATATTCATACTCAGCTCAGGTCATCGTTCTTCGTCCTCCGCTCCATCATTGGGGTGACATTCCTGGGGAGTACCCCCCCTCCCCAATAGCCTGCTGCACACACCATATTCCTTTCCTATGCACCGGTCATCCCTGAAGGAGGTGATGTATTTTTTTTAGATGTGATCTGCCCTACAGCTTACCAACCCAACAACCAGCATGCAGGCTGGAGGTTTTGCAGTGTTGGTGTGGAGGGGTTTGGGATTACTGGATACTCCAAAACGATGGTGAGGGTTCCCGCCACGCAAAACAAACTCGACCCGACCAATCACAACTGTAACACCCCTCTGGTCCACTCCTTTATGTCTTCCTCCACATGATGTGTTCTTCTGCCCCATGCTCTGGCAGCATCCTCCATCTTGCTAGACCAGTTTTCAGAGTCTTTTCCCCATACTCCAGCAGTCTAAGGTCTTCTGATGTCATCAAGACATCATCCCTCCAGTGTAGGGCTATGGACCCTGCTCTGTTCTTGATGATATCAGAGGACCTTAGACAGATGGACCATGGGGAATAAGAACCACATCATGTGGTAGAAGACTTATCATTGCGTTCAGTGTAGGGCTATGGTTTCTGCATCAGTCTTGATGACATCAGAAGACCTTAGACCACTGGAGCATGGGGGAGAAGATTCTCTGAGGGCCAGTCTAGCAGGATGGATGATCAAGTAAGCGAAACTTCCTTTTTCATGCTGCCTGGACCTAAACAAGTCCTTGCAGTGTGGGCATGATTTTATTGTCACATGACAAACTTACCTTTGTAGCGAAGCCCACCAGCAGAGCACTGTCACTCCCCCCTTCACGCGCTCTTCCTTCTGGGTTTGCATGCTCCTCCTGTGTGGATAGCTGGGCCGTGTTGATGTCACTCTCACACAAGTGCACAGGATACTATTTTTGTAATAAAAAAAACCCCTATTGGTAGGACTTTGAAGGTAGTGGTACAGAACACATGTTTTTTTATAAAATTAGAAATGTATTTATGCACAAAGATTAACACATAAAATCACATGCAGATGTGTAAAAAAATATATGCAAAATCACTACTACATCACTACCACATCACCACTACTGTTTTTAACAGACAAAAGATGACAACAACATATATTGCACAATCCAGTTGCTATGTGTATACATAAGTATGTTACATTCCACAGTCCTACGCAAAAGTAAAAGAGCCGACGCGTTTCAGGTTCAAGCCTTTCATCAGGGGCTTTTTTGCAGAAAGTATTTAATAAAACGTCTCGGTGTCTAAATATATCATCTTGTAGGGTCGTGTGCAGTAAATGCAGATTTTATCAGTTTGTTGAGACAGCAGGAGGTATCAAGTGACTGCCTCTATATTAGTGTAGCGGAGGGATCCGGGTCAGAAAGCACCAAGGGTCCTTACGGCATATGGTTTCCGTCAAGGAGGGGGGAAGACATTTGCCCAAATTTCTCCTGGGGAGTTCGCCCCTGGAAGGACCCCGAAATTGAAGGGCTTGGTCCCCCCTGTAACAGATATGTATATCTGTGAGGTTTCCATTTGGCTCCAAAAGAACTGCGGGATCTACCGCAAGTTCACCAATGCGGGTGGTGCCGTGGCTGAAAAGAAGTCCCGTCTGCACAACTCGCTGCTCCGGCTGTGTGCGTGTTTGCAAAATTAAAGTGGGCAGGTCTGGATGAAATCCAGGGCCACATTTTTGTCCCAGACCAGCCCTGGCAAGAAGTATTTCTCATAAGATTTTAAAGTAAACGTTTTTGACTTTGTCTTCTTCTTAAAAAGCTTGTTGTCTGGCTTCTAGGTTGCTAGGTGTACTGTAATTCATTCATGTATATACAGTGTGTTTTCATGTGTTTTTATACACTAGCACATCCGGTTGGAGATACATATTTGAAATATAGATAGACTTGCAGGTTTTGTGATTAAATAATTACATCTTTGGATGATTGTGAAGACTAATTCATTGTGTAATTTTGCGACATACTTCTATATGCCTTCAGCAATGATCTTAGTAATGCTGTAAAACCTGGGCGTCTTAAGTATTTTAGCTATTGTTTATTTTTTCATACAATTGAGCTGTTAATTAAGGGCAGTGCCAATATCTCATAAAATAATTTGCTTGTTATTTGCGTAGTTCAGCTAGAGATGCTTTCTTAAAGAGCACCTACATTTTTGAATGACTCATAATTCTGTGATACAGAATGGTACAGCTTGGGATGAAGGTTGTCACTAATTTTGCAAGTATCATGTTAAAGTCCTATTTTAATCCTGTACCCTATGGGGTTGATTTACTAAAGCTGGAGAGTGCAAAAACCGGTGCAGCTGTGCATGCTAGCCAATCAGCTTCTAACCTCAGCTTGTTCAATCAAGCTTTGACAATAAAACCTTTTTTTGTTTCATAATATTTTATTAAAGATTGGTTCATAAGCTTACAACCAAAAGAGAAAGGAGATTGTTACAGAGTGACATTTTTCCATAAGAACATTACATAGAACAAACAATAAAAGAGCACTTTTCTGTTACACGAAAATGGTTCATGGATAAATGAGAAAATATTTGTGGAGAAAACTAGTAAGTGATCTCTATGAGTGAGGGTTCTCCAAACGGGTAAGAAGTCTTAGTTAGGAGTCATGTAAAGCTATTTTAAATGTCTTTAAATAAGGAACCAGTATGAAAAGCTTGATGTGGGTTACATTTGGTAGGTTGTAGCTGGTTAACCAGGAGAGAGAAAAAAAGAGAGAAGAGAGGAAAGGGTGAGGGAGAGTGGTAGAATAGGGAATAGAAGAGTAGTATTCAGTTTGGTTACTGAGTGGGGAAGGAAAGTGTGGACCATTTGGGACCCATCTTTTTTGGATGACGCATTTTGGGCTTAAGGGGGTTGTATGTAGGGACCCAGCCCCCAAACAAGAAGTCTGGGGACCTATTATGGCAAGGGGTAGGGTCCCAGTGAAGGGAGAATACTAGGTAAAGAGGAAGGGTCCTCTTTAAGGTGGAAATTCTGGTGTTGTCTTATATTGTAGCCAACCGAACCATGTTTTGGAAAATTGTTGAATTTTTTAATGAGCTATGCTGATTAGTCCTTCAAGTTTTTCAATATTGTTAATCCTGTGACACCACTCCTCTCTCGTCAGGATGTTGGGGGTGCGCCAATGGTGAGGAATGCATTGTATAGCTGTGTTTATCATTATCATTGCCAGAGATTTATGGTACCTTTTTTTCGAAATATTTGTAAAGTGAAGAAGATAAGTAGCAGGGGAAAACACCAATGGTTCTGAGGTGACTGGTGTGATGGTGTCATGGACTAGTTTCCAGAAGGGTTGAATTGAGGGGCAGGACCACCAAATGTGGAGCATCGATCCTCCTTCTGCATCACATCGCCAACATCTATTAGGGATTTGTTTCAAGAATTTGTTGAGAAACTCGGGGGTTCTATACCACCTGGATAGAATTTTGTATCCACATTCTTGGGTGGCTACGTTTAGGGAACCCCTATGGGTGTGGAAACAAATTGTTTCCCAATCCTGGTCTGAGATGTTGATTTCTAGGTCCTGTTGCCATGCTGAATAACCACTGCCGGAGAATGGTTTCAAGTCCCCAAAAAGAGAGGAGTAAAGAATAGAGATAAGATGTCTTTTGGAGGATATCTTGGAACAGAGGTGTTCTAGAATCGTTGGGTCTCTTGACTAGTGTTGAGCGAACCCGGACTGTAACGTTCGGGTCCGTACCGAACTTTTGGGTGTCCGTGGCACGGACCCGGACCCGGACATTTCAAAAATCGTTCGGGTTCGGTCCGGGGTTCTGCTATTTTACTCCACGTGTTGAGAAGCTGCAGGGCAGCCAATCAACAAGCGTTTCACTGGTTTGCCCTTAGAAGCCATCACAGCCATGCCTACTAATGGCATGGCTGTGATTGGCCAGTGCATCATGTGACCCAGCCTCATTATAAGCTGGAGTCACAGTGCTGCAGTCACATGCTCCTTGGGTTAGTGTAGGGAAAGGAAGCTGAAAGCTTGAGGGACAGATTTGAGACATTTTAAGACCTGATCCTGCATCCTGAGATAGATTACTTTACTACTGCTGTCTGTGCTGTTGCTCTGAGGACAGATAGAAGAAATTAGAGATTTTACATACCGCTGCTTTGAGTTGCAGATCAAG
>BLSH010215412.1:659123-707855 GCA_018402905.1 Glandirana rugosa | reverse complement strand
CGCCGGCTATTAGCCATAGTCAGATATGGAAGGTTACGGCAGTCATTGGAAGGTATAGACTGATACCGATTATCGGCCGCCTTTTGGGCCAATAACCGATATCAGATGACCGATATTTACGGTATTCCTGTACATTCAAAATGTGTACCGTATGTTTCTTTTTTGTACATTTAAAACTACTGTATTTCTGTATGTACCAAAAAGACATTACGGTATTTTTTTAATGGCAGGTCCTCTTTAGAAGATCCGTCTAGGGACCTTAACATAGGAATTGGCCATGTAATCGGGAGTGTGTGTGTATGTACAACTGTTTATTTTTTACAGTACAGTATACTTACTTCCTATGTATTGAATAAGGCTGCTGTGTTCTTCACATATGTCAAATGCAAAGAAAAAAAACACAGGTTTGTCATTTGAATATCTGACCATATTAACCCATATTGTTCACACAATAAGGGTTAATATGGTTAGTTAATCGAATTGCCAAACTGTTTTCTTTTCCTTTACATTTACATAAGAAGGACACGGCAGCCTTATTCCATTCATAGGAAGTGCCTGTGTCCTCTGCCCTTAACTTCAGCCCAGTCACGTCACAAGTGTGACTGAGCTGAAGTTCCACCCTCCAGCAGGCCGTCAGCGGATGGGACGGCATCCCTGGCAACCCTGGAATGCATCTCAGCCGCCGCGGGTGCCCGCGGAATGTTCCCCCGCACTCGTACCGGCTGTTGACTCACGTATAAGACGAATCTCGGTTTTTTTACACAAAATCTGTGTCAAAAAACTTGACTTATACGCGAGTATATACGGTAGATTTTTCCCTGATGTCGGGCTCGACGTTTTGCTTATTTTTTTCATATGCCCATGTGTATGAGGCCTTAATGGTCACAAAAACAACAACAACAGTAACTCTCAAAAAAAAAAAAAGTGTAATGAGCATGCTTGCCGGTTCAGCCTTGCTGATGGAAGAGCTGGGGTACAATATAGACAAGACGGCATAGAGAAGACTCTGGGCACTGAAGAATTTGAAGAATTTAAAAAGAGCCAGTATCAATAGGGTATGTGGCCCAAATAAGTGTAATGAGCCACTACAGTAGTTCTCACTTTCTATAAAAATAGAACAACGCGGGTGTAAGAAATGTATCCTATATACGTGATGCAAAGTTGAAAAGCAACAAGGGTATGGTAATGCATTCTTACTTGAATAGGCAATTTTGCTTAACCAGTACAGATCCGCGCTGTAGCCGAAAGATGGCTACAGCGTGGACCTGAATTGCAGTGGGGATGTCCATGGACGTCTGCCCCTTTGCGTGCTCCCTGCACACACTCACAGCCGGCGGTGACTCAATGTCCACTGGTGACCTGGTGGCCTGGTGGCCTAAGAGAGAGGCAGAACGGGAAACCGCCATTGTAAACACTGCGGTTCCCCGTTCTATGAGGGGGGACATGACAGATCTACTGATCCCTGTCATCGGGATCAGTGAGATCTGTTAAGTCCCTGTCAGCCCAGCCCCCATACAGTTAGAACACAGTGAGGGAACACAGTTAACCCCTTGAATATGCCTGAAGCCTGAAGCTACAAAACGCTGGTGGGGAAAAAAATCAGCCGTGAGCGCATCCAAGACTAAAAAACTAGTAATGAACATGGCTGAAGTCATATATTGGATCTAGTGAATGCCAAAGATGGAAGGTAAGGTCTTATCAAGTGAATGGTAAAATACCTTGTTTATGTAGTATCTATTCATGCAGAGTATTCCTGATTCCACCTGAGTAACAAAGTGGGGTCCCCTGGAGGTAAGTAGGGGTACCCCTCAGGTGTACGTCCCCAGTGAGGGGAATAATTCACAGGAAATAAAGGATGCCTATGAATAAAACAATATAAAAGAGTTCTATGAGAAAATCTGCCTCTAAGTTCATAAGGTAAAGAAGTGCCACTTAAAGGGTATGCAGAAAATAAGGTCTGCCATTTACCTTGGCCCACCAAAAAGTGTGTATCCCCACCGGCTGACCTGACAGAGCATCTAGTGCCTGTTTAAATAGTGTCAAATGGCACCAAAATTGGTGTCACCTGACCGGGGTCAGGGGGCGGGGCCGGGCAGATGATTGGTGCTGCAAACATGTGATAGAAACTGAGCATTGAGAAGTAAGCATGTAAGTAAGTGTGGGCGGATGTTATGGGCATAGTCACCTGACATAAAGGCAGAATCAACATCCTGTAGAACACAGGATGTAAAAGCAGACTTATACCCAGAAGTGGGGTTGTGAAGCCTCAATTACACCCATGGAGCATGTGCAGTCGCTGCAGAGATTTGACTTATATACAGCTAGTGCTAAACGATATAAAGAATGCAGACACATGCCAGCTTTTGGTGACACAATAAAACAACCATGAAATATACATGATAGACAAAATCAAGCAAAATAGACCACAACATGGGGTCAATGCAAAATTTTGCTTGTGTGATTAAGGCGGAAGCAGATGAGCATGACCACTTCATAGAATCAAATACAAGGAGCAAATTCTCCTGAACTAAGGCAAACATGACACACACAAAAATAAATAAAAATAAAACAGCACTTGAACACAAAAAAAAAAAAACACAGTGAGAAATATGATGAAACTAGTATGATACATATGATAAATCATAGATTACTGATTAAGCTCCCTAATATCATATAGAAAGGGCTTTTAGCTCATAGAATCATTGAGACCAGGGGAACAAGTGGCTTTGAGTTTGTGTATCTACCGCATTTCCCTTTGTTGAATGCGTTTGTCATGGTCACCCCCTCTGGGGTCCTAAGGAATATGCTCCAGCGCTGCAAACTTGATAACCTGACTATTGCTCGAAAGTTCAAAAGCCGTCCTATAGGTTTATTAAGCAGATTACTGGATACATAGTAAATGTGATCCTTGATTCTGCAACAAAAAGGGTAATTAGTTTTGCCTACATAGAAGCATCCACACTCACAGTACATAATGTACACTGCGCCAGCTGTCTGGCAGGTGATGTGGTGTGTAATGAAATGGAGATCTCCATTCGGTAAATACATGGTTCTGTTTGCAAAGATCCATGGACAAAATTTACAGGATTCACATTTCCAAGTACCTCTGCTGGTTAAATTATCACGTCTGTAAATCATATTGGGTTTGTTTCCTTCATACTTGTTCAAGATGGTGTTATTGTTTTTTGGAGAATGGCTCGGATACATGAATATTGTTTATTAAATGTCATTATTATCTTGGTATTGTCAGTTTCCTCTTTTTTGGGCCTAAGGGCCAGTGCCTGAGATCTGGTTTGCGTTAAAACCTCAACTTAGCAATATGTCTCTAAGTTTGTCCGCTTCTTGTTGGAACATCAAATCATTGGAACAAATCCTTCTAAGCCTCAGGTACTGACCACAGGGGATACTGTTCTAGAGAGGGGTGGGATCGAAGCTAGAGCATGTAACAGAGTATTCCCAGCAGTATCTTTATGATACAAAGTGGTGCCAATGCTGCCATCCTCCCGAATCATAATGTTGATGTCTAAGAACAATATCTGTTCACTACTTTGGTTCATAGTGAACTTGAAATTAAAGTCATTATGCCCCAGGTCATTCATGAAGGCCTCCAACTCATCTACGGTACCTGTCCATAGCAGCAGTACATTGACGATGTAGCAGTTTCACATTAATATGTGGCCCCAGTACTTGGCGAATCTTTCATCAGAAAACGGGGTTTGCTCCCACCCCCCCTGTACAGGTTGGCATACAATGGAGCACAAGAGGTCCCCATCGCAACCCCCTGTACCTGGAGGTAATGGGACCCATCAAACATAAACACATTACATGTTAATATGTGTTCTAAAGGGGATATAATGAACTGACAATAGGGCCAGGAATCCTGGTCCCTTTCTTTGAGGAACTCTTGTATTACCACAAGGCCATTCGAATGTGGGATGCTGCTATATAAGGACTCAATATCAATTGCCACTAATATAGTGCCAATTGGTACATGGATATTATCCAGGCGACGCAAAAGATTTTGGACATAAGACGGGAGTGAGACTACATGGGGAAGAAGGTGTCTGTCAATTGGTTTGCTGGCCAATTCAGTATAGGCCCAATTGCCCGATACTATGGGTCTACCTGTGGGTTTAAGTATGTTCTTGTGGGTTTTTAGTAATAAGTAAAATGTTGGGATTTTAGGAAATGTCACAAGAATTGCCTTATAAAGATCCTTAATAATAGTGCCCTGGTAAAAGGCATCCTTGGAACTACTGTTGGAATTTTCCCACCATGTCACTGGAAATTTGTCTGCACCAGTCCTTAAAATATCATGACACATAGTTTGGTATTGTGTTTTGTCCATCAGAACAATACCTCCCCCCCTTGTCAGATGACTTTATAATACTATTATCATCTGAAGTAAGGCTTTTGAGTGCCTCCTTCTATGAAGGTGATAAGTTGACAACATTGTGAGGGTAAATCTGTAAGTTGTCAATTTCTTTCGTTACCTGGGTGACAAAGGCCCACATGTTGGGGTTTGTTTGTAGGGAGGGAAATTTGTCTGATTTTTTTCTTTATGGGTTTTTTCTTAATGAGTGGGGCAGGTATGTCAAAACTGGTAGAGTCAGATAAGGTCTCTCAAAGCCCTGAAATCCCTGACAGTGAAACTCCTCCACTCCTCCATTTCTTTTTTGTCTCTGAATTTTCTCTATCTATCATTCATAAAAATTTGTATATCAATTTACACGCAAAGAGGTTGAAAGCTTTCACTGCTTCAAAATGGTTGATTTCATATGTGGGGCAGAAGGAGTGGCCTAATGATAAGACCTCCCTCTCTGCATGTGTCAAATTGTGTGAGGATAAATTGATAATGTTTAGGTTGTTGTCCCCTTCACTACATATTGGTCTATGTTGTTGTTCAATTTGCATTCCTTCTGTGACGAGGGAGCCCCCAGTCTTTTTTTCGGAAAAAAACGCAGGTGCAGAAGTGCCCGGAAGAAGTGTGGGGGGGGTGCATCTGTGGTATCCTGTCTGGCAGAATGCTCAGTATTCTGAGTCTGGGCTATAGTCCCAGTGATTGTATTGGCTTGTGCATTGGTATGTGTGCCCGTGGTGTGCGAGTTGTCGAGGGGTCGTTTCTTACCACCCATGCGTTTGTGACCCTGATCTTGAGTGGACGTTTTACTATGAGAATTCCGGTGACTCCATCGTGTCCAACCTGTACTTTGTGAAAAATGAGCGTTAGTAGAAGCAGTGGAAGAGTCAGAATCTCTAGTATCTTTGTCAGAGGGACCTCCTGATTTTCTAGATATGCCCTTATTTTGAGACCGTAGATGTTTTGGTCCTTGAGTGGACCACTAATATGCTTGATTATTAGCAAAAGCTATCTTGTCCCTGGCACATTTTTGTTCCTTTTTCTTGATTAGGTCTGAGTTGAACTTTTCTAAAAGTTGTTCTTTGTCTTTACTGCTATAAGAAGGATGTGAGCAAAGGAATTTATTTTGTATATATAACCGTTTGATCTCTTCGTCTACTTCCTTGATATTTTTCATATATTCTGCTACTAAAGGTTCCATCATCTTTTTTGAACAATTTTGCAGATTCATCCCCCAGGCCTACTTGAAGGCCGGGGGCTTGCCCTGCAGGTTGGGAAAAATTTGCACTCCACTAGGATTGATCTCTTCATCAATATATTGTGTTAGAAATTTGTAGAGCTAATATAGACTGGATTTTGATTTGAGAGCTTTCAAAAGTTTTTGCATGAATACATTAAGTTCCAAAGATTCTCCCTCCTCACCTCAGCAGTTTTTTGTATTTTCAACATCTAACCATCCCAAGCTGTTCCCACATAGTCTGCCATGGACACAAAAAAATCATGTGATCTAATGGTCTACAGTTTCTAAAGCGTAAATTGGACAAAAAATGAATTAACATACAAGATCATAGAATATATAAACCAGAACCAAAACAAGTGAGGACTACATCGTAACTAATAGACCATAGAAATTAAGTTGGTTCCTTCCCTGTAGGGAATGAAAACAACAGGTGAAAGTCAAAAATGGGTATTCAACACTTCAATATGGTAAGTGGTGACAGGTCTATATAGTTATAAAGACCTGTCACCACTTGCCATATTCAAGTGTTGATTATTTCCAACACCTGGCTGTTCCTATTCTTATTAAGCAAAATTGGCTATTCAGGTAAGAATGCATTACCATACTCGTATTGCTTTTCAACTTCACATAACGTACTGTAGGATACATTTCTTGCACCTGTGTTGTTCTATTTTTATAGAAAGTGGGGAACTACTGTAGTGGCTCACTACACTTATTTGGGCCACATACCCTATCGATCCTGGCTATTTTTAAATTATTCAGTGCCCAGAGTCTTCTCTATGTCGTCTTGTCTACATTGTACCCCAGCTCTTCGATCAGCAAGGCTGAACAGGCAAGCATGCTCATTACACATTTTTTTTTTGGGGGGGGTTTGTTTTTTTTGAGTGTTGCTGTCGTTGTTGTTTTTGTGACCATTTAAAGCGATACTATATTCCAGACCATTGTTTACTATTTATAATTCTTTTCTGATAACAAATATGTGTGATACTGTAATACTTTCCTTTCATGTATGTAATATACAGTTGTGCTCATAAGTTTATGTACCCTGGCAGAATTTATGATTTCTTGGCCATTTTTCAGACGATATGAATGATGACACAAAAACATTTCTTTCACTCATGTTTAGTGTTTGGCTGAAGCCATTTATTATCAATCAACTGTGTTTACTCTTTTTAAATCATAATGACAACAGAAACTACCCACGTGACCCTGATCAAAAGTTTGCATACCCTGGTGATTTTGGCCTGATAACGTGCACACAAGTTGACACAAAGGGGTTTGAATGGCTATTAAAGGTAACCATCCTCATCTGTGATCTGTTTGCTTGTAAGTAATGTGTGTGTATAAAAGGTTAATGATTTTTGGACTCCTGGCAGAGCCTTGCACCCTTCATCCAGTGCTGTACTGACGTTTCTGGATTTTGAGTCATGGGAAAGCAAAAGAATTGTCAAAGAATCTGTGGGAAAAGGTAGTTGAACTGTATAAAACAGGAAAAGGATATAAAAAGATATCCAAGGAATTGAGAATGCCAATCAGCAGTGTTCAAACTCTAATCAAGAAGTGGAAAATGAGGGGTTCTGTAGAAAGCAAACCACGGTCAGGTAGACCAACTAAAAGTTCTGCCACAGCTGCCAGAAAAATTGTTCAGGATGCAAAGAAAAACCCACAAATAACTTCAGGTGAAATACAGGACTCTCTGAAAACATGTGGTGTGGCTGTTTCAAGATGCACAATAAGGAGGCACGTGAAGAAAGATGGGCTGCATGGTCGAGTCGCCATAAGAAAGCCATTACTATGCAAATGCCACAAAGTATCATATTATAATATGCCAAACAGCACAGAAACAAGCCTCAAACCTTCTGGCACAAAGTCATTTGGAGTGATGAGACCAAAATGTAGCTTTTTTGGCTACAACCATAAACGTTACATTTGGAGAGGAGTCAACAAGGCCTGTGAAACACGGAGGTGGATCGCTGATGTTTTGGGTATGTGTGAGCTACAAAGGCACAGGAAATTTGGTCAAAATTGATGGTAAGATGAATGCAATATGTTATCAAAAATACTGGAGGAACATTTGCATTCATCAGCCAGGAAGCTGCGCATGAGACGCACTTGGACATTCCAACATGACAATGATCCAAAACACAAGGCCAAGTCGACCTGTCATTGGCTACAGCAGAATAAAGTAAAGGTTCTGGAGTGGTCATCTCAATCTCCTGACCTCATTATCATTGAGCCACTCTGGGGAGATCTCAAATGTGCAGTTCATGCAAGACAGCCCAAGAATTTCCCAAGAACTGGAGTTTTTGCCAAGAGGAATGGGCAGCTTTACCATCTGAGAAGAAAAGAGCCTCATCCACAAGTACCACAAAATACTTAAAGCTGTCATTGATGTTAAAGGGGGCAATACAGGGTATTACGAACTGGGGTATGTAAACTTTTGATCAGAGTCATTTGGGCAGTTTATGTTGTCATTATGATTTAAAAAGAGTAAACACAGTTGATTGATAATAAATGGCTTCAGCCAAACACTAACCATGAGTGAAAGAAAAGTTTTTGTGTTATCATTCATATTCTCTGAAAAATGGCCAATAAATCATAAATTCTGCCAGGGTATGTAAACTTATGAGCACAACTGTATGTTTATTCTCTTATAAACATCAGCACCCACCCCATTGTGTCCCGGAGAAGCTTTATCTTAAAGCAAAACGCGTCGACAGACCAGGACGGAGTCATGTTTGGGTCCATATTTGGGAGACTAATTCCCCTCAATTCTTGGTAATAAGCTGCATCTGGAGGCATGCGACAGTGGCAAGTAACAAGCTGCATCTGAAAGAAGGCGACGGTGGCAAGTGACAAGCTGCATCTAGTGGCAGGCGACAGTGACAAGTGACAAGCTGCATCTGGTGGCAGGCGATGGTGGCAAGTGACAAAAAAAGAACATATTATAGCGCACACATGATACATACTCCTGCCAGGCTGTTTAAAAGCATCTAAATGTATATAGCAAAAAATGCAACAATACGGGGGTTTGGTCACACTAAATGGCCATGAAGTACTTAAGCACACTGACTGCTTCAAAGTACCCCCATTTAACAGTGGGTTCCTACACTAACCTTAGAGTGAATGATCTTATCTCTTAAACCATGGAAGCAAACGTTTCTCTTTATGGGAGACCAGAGGACTCATCCCATGGATCAGGTGGACATTGATTGGGGGTAATTAAGGAGGATGGGGTTCACCGCCCAAAAGGTCTGGTCAAGACCACAAATACAAAACATACATATTTGTGGGGAACACCCTACCAAATGCATGGTGCTGCTTGTAAGACCAATAGACAAAAAAATTACATATTACTGCGTGCACATGATACATACTCCTGCCAGGCTGTTTAAAAGCATCTAAACATATATAGTAAAAAATGCAACAATACAGGGGTTTGGTCACACTAAATGGCCATGAAGTGCTTAAGCCCACTGGCTGCTTCAAAGTACCCCGATTTAACAGTGGGTTCCTACACTAACCTTAGAGTGAATGATCTTATCTCTTAAACCATGGAAGCAAACGCTTATCTTCATGGAGACCAGAGGACTCATCCAATGGATCAGGTGGACACTGATTGGGGGTAATTAAAGAAGATGGGGTTCACCACCCAAAAGGTCTGGTCAGGACCACAAATACAAAAACATACATATTTTGGGTGAACACCCTACCAAACGCATGGTGCTGCTTGTAAGACCAATAGACAAAAAAAAATACATATTACGGCGCACACATGACACATACTCCTGCCAGGCAGGTTAAAAGCATCTAAACGTGTATATAGAAAAAAATGCAACAATACGGGGGTTTAGTCACACTAAATGTCCATGAAGTTCTTAAGCCCACTGACTGCTTCAAAGTACCCCAAGGCAGGCAATGGTGGCAAGTGAAAAGCTGCATCTGGAGGCAGGCGGCAGTGGCAAGTGACAATCTGCATCTGGTGGCAGACTAAGGTGGCAAAAGACAAGCTGCATCTGGTGGCAGGCGATGGTGGCAAGTGACAAGCTGCATCTGGCGGCAGGCGACAGTGGCAAGTGACAAGATGAATCTGGTGGCAGGCAACAGTGACAAATGACAAGCTGCAACTGGTGGCAGGCGACAGTGGCAAGTAACAAGCTGCATCTGGAGGCAGGCAATGGTGGCAAGTGACAAGCTGCATTTGGCGGCAGGCGATGGTGGCAAGTAGCAAGCTGCATCAGGTGTCAGGCAACGGTGGCAAGTGACACGCTCAGGGCTCTCATTGATTTTGCATTATGGTGAGTTGAACTATTTAATTTTATATTACAATGTAATAATAGAAATACTGCGCTTCAAACATTCCGACACCATATCAACCATGGTGTTGTGATAATTAAAACGTTAACACCCACCTCCACCTTCTAGCACAAATTCTACTCCCCTTATAAAGCAAGTCCGCTCTGCTCATAAAGCACCTCCAGCACATATACTTTTACCACTGCCCCCCCAAATCACTTTTCCAAGTGTACACACCCTTTTTACCTGCCCAGAACACCCCAACAGCACAAATCTGACCCCCTCTATCCCATCTCCTAGCACAAGTCCTCTCCCTTTCCAAAGCACCCCTGCAGCAAATACCCAAAGCCTGGGTTTTGTTTAACTATGCCCCTGAAGCCCCTCCCACTATACAGTTTGGCCACTCCCACTGTTTGCAGCAACGCACGTAGCATGATGCAGGTCTTTACCTCCCTCAAGTGCCCCTCATTCTCAAGTTCAAAAGTTGGGAGGTATGCATTCAGTACATTTGAATGGTTTGGAAAGTGGCCGAGAAACAACATGAATGCTGAGCCTAACCATTATGAGCACACATTGCAATGTCTGATATCACAGAAGAGCACCTTTTAAATGAGGAACTGGAGTGAATCTGAGCTGAGATTCTGGATAGATGGTCCCACCCATGAAAAGGGAATGGTATATCAGTGTATAATAAACATATAAAGACAAAGTGGGAGCAACACTAATATAGGCCAAACAAACATACATTTCAGAATACTAGCAACGTTTGCTCATTCCTCATACAATTAATAAAACTGGGGTCTTTTGTATGGACATATGCACCATTAGATTTGTGCTTTAGGTAGTAATGTCTAATACTTTAGCAGAAACAGTGCTTTAAGCTTCAGAAATATGGGAAGTGTCAATACACCTGCACTAAGGTGACAACATTTTTAAAATGAAGTCCGGGGGCATATTTTTTTTTTATTAGCAATTGGCATAGGACTGCATAATACACAGAGTGCTGGGCGCAGGATTGCACAATACACAGAGTGCTGGGCACAAGACTGCATAATACACAGAGCGCTGAGCACAAGACTGCATTATACACAGGGTGCTGGGCAAAGGACTGCATAATACACAGAGTGCTGGGCACAGGACTACATAATACACAGAGCGCTGGGCACAGGATTGCATAATACACAGAGTGCTGGGCACAGGACTGCATAATACACAGAGCGCTGGGCACAGGACTACATAATACTCAGAGCGCTGGGCACAGGACTACATAATACAGAGAGTGCTGGGTACAGGACTGCATAATACACAGAACACTGGGCACAGGACTGCCTAATACACAGAGCGCTCGGCACAGGACTACATAATACACCGAGCGCTGGGCACAGGACTGCATAATGCACAGGAAGGTGCTAGGCATAGAGTGCAGAGTTGAGAGGTTTCAGACACTTCTGCCCCCACATGCATAGCTCACCTCTGCACCCTTCTCTCACAGATTATCTCTGTAGCCACTACCCTCACAACAGCTAAACTCTCCAACTCTCCATGCAGCTGCATCACCTCTGACCCCTGCTCCCCCACTGCCTTCACCTGTTGTTAGGATGGAGCTCACCTGTTGGGGGCACTGTACTGCTCTGGGATGTCTGTTGCAGCTCCAGTGTCCACCAGAAGGTGGGAGTCAGCCACGCCTTAGTTCAGCTGGAAAGTGGCTATTTAAGGCCACTTCCCTCTTCCCTTGACACATCATTATTCAGTTTCTCTTACTGCTGCCAGACTTCTTGCTTCAGCCTGTACCTATCTGCCTTGCTCCTGTCCTCCTCTGCCTGGTACATAGTAAATGGGGGAGTGAAAACATCATGGCCATGAGAGGGGCAATGCAATTGTAGCTCAGAACAGACCTGGATCAGGGGTTGTATGTCATTAAGGGAGAATCTGCCCTCAACAGCTAAAGCATGTTCTGTCAAAATGCTTCCCAACAGCTCCTCCTCAGTGAGATCCTGCCAAAGTGAATGACACAAATATTTATCCCCTATTGCAAGTTCTACACGACAAATAACCTTCATTCTTAGCATCTTGACAGAGGTAGGCAAAAGCTCAAGCAACTGGCTCCCAGTTCCCAAGTGTAGCAGATCTGCTTGTTGGTGGGCGTCACGATTATGTCAGGGTTCTGCGGCTAGGCAGACCAGATATTGTTGCTACACCTGAAAATTGAGCCAAAACCACAGAATATCTTAAAAGGTGAGATTTATTAACAGCGCACGGTAATAAACAAACACTGCAAACAGTGAACATAAACAAACCTCAGCAAACAAGAACCAAAACCCCACTGACAAAAACACTAACACCTACACTGCAGACTAATGCTAACTCTGTACAAAGATACAGGGAATCAAACTGGATACAAGGCAGGGAGTCAGCACAAGGCAGAGGAGGACAGGAGCAAGGCAGAAAGGTACAGGCTGAAGCAGGATCTCTGGCAGCAGTAAGGCGAACGGAATCATGTCGCGCCAAGGGAAGAGGGAAGTGGCCTTAAATAGCCACTTTCCAGCTGAACTCGGGCGTGGCTGACTCCCACAGCCTGCTGGCACTTGGGAAACACCTGCTGGTGGACATTGGAGCTGCAACAGACAGCCCAGAGCAGTACAGTGCCCCCAGCAGGTGAGCTCCATCCTAACACCCGTGTGCAAACAGACCCCCCCCCCGATCTGATCACCTCCCAGTCTCAGCCCTCCACACAGTCAATTTTTGGCTCTGCCTCTCCTCCACTGAACAGCAACAGGAGCGACAGTGAGATCGTCCAGCAGGGGGTGTCACCATTCAAGCCACAGGCTGTTTCTCAGCCAGCATGGGATGTCATGTCTACGTTTATCTGGCCCTGAAACCAGAGAAAAAACTGGGCACAGACTTGGTCTGGGGACAGTATCTTCAGTCCCGGGACCGTCCCCGGAAACCAGGCATGTCTGGTCACCCTAACCTGCACCAGACTCATACACCCATGCTCTATGATGCCCAATGCAATTTACACACATATATTGCGAAACGTCAAACAGCATTCCACCTTCCAATGTGTCAAATACACTGTATTGTATGTGGATGTGGATGTAAAATGCTCGATACATCTCATTACACATTTTAAGAATAATGTTTGAGCTAACTGATATCAATAAAGACTTATTTTTATAAGCATTGGTAATATTGTGTTCCCTTATGACCGTAACCAATCCGATTAAAGTCCTATATACTTTACAAGTTGGCGAGGGTTTCCCCCACCTTGAATTTTTCTGTGGTTATATTATCTGGATGGGATTGGATTACGATCTCCAACGCTGACCACCATACTTTTTGTTAAATTACTGCACTTTACACACATAAAAAATGTTTGTGCATGCCCAAGAAGTAATTTAGAATGGCCCCCTGGACAGTAAAGTATAAGCTTCTGTGATAGAGCAATGTTAACGCTCATTAGTAGGAGTATGGCAGTTATAATTTTACTTTGTTGCTCTGCATATTCATGCAGCTCCAAAATCATAATTCAAAGCAATGTGTACAACGTCATCCTGTCTTCTTAGTGCACTGCTTATTGTAAATGCATCATGTAACCTGTGCTAAGAGAATCCCTTTTTACAGGACTACGTTTCACAATGCTTTTTAAAGACTTTCCTTACCAATCATATTAAGGAATTAATACTAAGTTGCTGTCAGAGTATTTCCTTAATAAATACTTGCTTTGTGTGAACTATCCTATTGTAACATGTACAAATAATAAATGTTTGGTAACAGCATCAGCTTTGTATATTTATGTGATCGTTGAAGCAGCTATAAGTTGTTCACCTATCAAATGTTTTCTGCAGCCTTATTTGAAAGTAAGTGATTGTAAATTTGTTTTTTAATTAAAATAAAAAGATGTCATACGTTATATTTGTGATGGGAGTCACAAACTCCGTGGAACCCAGCTTACCTTAGAGAGGTTGGAAAACCCCTGTCTCAGCTCCCCAGGCCCCTCTTATGTGTAAGTCACTCTGTATCTATTAGGGGCACAGCGTAACCGTGAAAATGATGGACAACTACTTAATGGACGCTGAGAATGACATTTGTATTACTTCAAATTAGACAGTAACATTTATCAACAATATCCCTCAAGAAATATATGAAGAGAAATTAATTCCACCTTTTCAGACTGAAAGACTCATAGCAGTTGTTAATTTAATCAGCAAGCCACTTGGTGCTGGTGGTCCTCTGCTATTGTCTGTTTATTAGATGGTATGTGTCTTCTGCTAAGCTTGTCTCTCGCATTGTTAATTATTAATTGGGTCACTTATTGTCTGATCAATCACAACATTGTCTGGGTGGGCATTGATTTACCTAGGTTGGTTTAAAGTAGTTTTCTCCCCTAAAAAACTATAGCTCATTATGAAATACTTACCTTAGAATGAAACTCCCGCAGGTCTGCCTGGTCCCAGAGGAGGGAGCTGCCATGTTCCCTCCGTGGATCCCCTCTTTATGGCGGACTTTCCGGCAGCCGGTCCTTCGCCGGAACAACACTGCGCATGCGCCTGCTGACGTCAGCAGCGCTTGCAGTGAGAATATCTCCTAAACCGTACAGGTAAGCCTTATTATCGGCTTACCTGTAGGTAAAAATGTAATTTTAGGGGATACAACCGCCTTAAGTGACTAGCTAATTAGCTCAATTATGTTTCTGTTTAAAGTTTTTATTGTTAGGATAATATGATCAGGAGGGGACTGTTCTCCTGTGGGGTATAAAGTATGTGTCTGAGTTTCAATAAACAGTTCCAGTTTTCATACAAGCTTTTTGACGGCTATTCTTGTATGCAGCGGCTGTAATATCTGGTATCTATGTCCACACTGGAGGAAGCAGTATACTGACGGAAGCACCAAAGCAGGGTGCTGAGACGGTTCTATCACAATACTTGTGATATCCCACTGTGTTACCTTAATGCATTAATGTAATTTAGAACCACTTTAAGTGTGACTGATCATGTATCTGCCATTTTTGCAAAGCCATCTTGCCCTTCTTTTCTTTATACTGCTAAGCACATTGCACTTTGCGTCCTAACCAAGTTACATTTTTCTAAACCAGGTTGCCACCCTCTAGACATACAGCACAACAGGGAAATTGCACATGCAAGAAGAACATTCATACTTTGTGTTACTGTTTAAAGACCTTTCAAGTACAGAAAATACCTGAATATATGCCTGTAATGCACTCAATTTGTAAACCTTGTTGGGACAACACACAGCATTTTTGCCAGCTCTGCTAATTTTCCTCTTGGCAAACTACTCAGACTCAGCTACTCTTCCATCTCCAAAACATAAAGGCTAATCATTCTGTAGTCCCAAGATAAGGACTCAGAGAGCTAATTACTCTCGAACACTGGTCACAGGACAGCCCTAAATTTCTGCCATTATTATCAGGTATGTCTTTTCCACTTATCAAACAGGTATAATAAACTGCTTTCAATGGAATAGTTAGAACACCGTTTTTTGGGAATTTACAAATGCAGCAATTTAGAAATTGGATGAACTGCTTAGCACTGTAAAACACCTTTTGATAGATAAGTAGTGCATTTTTTTATAATCGTTATTTATAGTTAAACATTATACAAACAAAAAAACAAAACAAAAACAACACCAGTAAAAAGCCCCAAAACATATAACTATTAATACATCAAAAACAGGGAGGGGGGGTCCATAAATCTCCAAAACAAGGTAAAGATTCCTGAGAACATAATGAACAAAAGTTATTCTTGCCTCCCTTTCATTGTATAGGAGACTATTCAACTCTTTATTTTTTGTGCTATTTATTTTTATAATACAGGGTGGGCCATTTATATGGATACACCTTAATAAAACGGGAATGGTTGGTGATATTAACTTCCTGTTTGTGGCACATTAGTATATGTGAGGGGGGAAACTTTTCAAGCTGGGTGGTGACCATGGCGGTCATTTTGAAGTCGGCCATTTTGAATCCAACTTTTGTTTTTCAATAGGAAGAGGGTCATGTGACACATCAAACTTATTGGGAATTTCACAAGAAAAACAATGGTGTGCTTGGTTTTAACGTAACTTTATTCTTTCATGAGTTATTTACAAGTTTCTCTTTGTTTACAGCCATTGACATGTCGCTGAGGTTAACAAGTGCGGAGCGGATAGAAATTGTGTTGATGTCTGGTGAACGCAGTAACCGGGTCATTGCAGCAGATTTCAATGCAAGACAGCCTATGAGACCACCCATCTCCCATGCTACAGTTAGCAAACTGCTTGCTAAGTTACGTGAAACTGGTTCAGTGTTGGATTTGCCAAAATGTGGACGCATGAAATCTGTCACTAATGAAGAAACATCAGTGGCTGTCCTAGCTTCATTCAGCAAGAGCCCACAGCATAGCACTCGCCGCATGTCACTGGAAAGTGGCATTAGTCGAACATCCTTTCGGCGGATATTAGCTACTCACAAATGACACCCTTACAAACTCCAGCTACTGCAGCATCTCAATGAGGATGACCCAGATCGGCGCACTGAATTTGCAGAATGGGCAAAACAAAAATTGGAACAGGACCCTCAGTTTACGCAGAAGATTTTGTTCAGTGATGAGGCAAACTTTTATGTGAATGGTGAAGTTAACAAACAAAACCACCACTATTGGTCTGACACTAACCCACATTGGATAGATCCCTCCAAGACTGTTGGAACCAAAAAATTGATGGTATGGTGTGGTATATGGGGTACAAAGATAGTGGGGCCATTCTTCATCAACTGAAACCTCAAGGCCACTGGATATGTGAAATTGCTACATGATGATGTGTTTCCTCTTTATGCACTGAAACTGGCACATTCCCTGAGTTTTTCCAGCAAGATGGTGCACCACCACATTATGGGTGTCAGGTCCGAGCATTCCTAGATGAACAGTTTCCTGGAAAGTGGATTGGTCGTCGTGGGCCAGTTGAATGGCCCCCAAGGTCTCCCGATCTGACCCCCTTAGACTTTTATCTTTGGGGTCATCTGAAAGCAATTGTCTATGCTGTGAAGATACGAGATGTGCAGCACCTGAAACTACGGATACTGGAAGCCTGTGCTAGCATTTCTCCTGCGGAGTTGTTATCAGTGTGTGAAGAGTGGGAGAAGAGGGTTGCATTGACAATCCAACACAATGGGCAGCACATTGAACGCATTTTATAAGTCATCAGAAACGTGTAAATAACTAATGAAAGAATAAAGTTACGTTAAAACCAAGCACACCATTGTTTTTCTGGTGAAATTCCCAATAAGTTTGATGTGTCACATGACCCTCTTCCTATTGAAATAACAAAAGTTGGATTCAAAATGGCCGACTTCAAAATGGCCGCCATGGTCACCACCCATCTTGAAAAGTTTCCCCCCTCACATATACTAATGTGCCACAAACAGAAATTTAATATCACTAACCAAGGGCGTGGTTTGACCGCTGCCGAGAATGGACGCCTAAGCTCTCGGCTCCTCTCCTCCATCGGGCTATATTGCCGATCCAGCCGCCAATACCAGCAATCCAGACCCCAAAAAGAGGGGAAAGAATCAGGGACCCCCGAGGAGCATGACTAGGAAGAAAAATCTAGGAGAAGGCTCAAGGAGACTCCTAGATTTCTACATGAAGCCGGGACAGCAGAGATCCCAAGATGGCGCCGGCCGCGGGCCCGGAGCAGCAGCGGCGTCTCCAGAGTCACCACAAGACATCACACCACTACCAGAACCTATGGAGCTCCCATCACCACTACACTCTGAAGCACCCTCCCCGCTGGGAGACAGAGGTAAGAGGCTGGCTGACGCGCTCAATCATTCCCCTGACAAGCAGCCGCCGATTAAAAAGCAGCATGGCGCTTGTAGTTCCACAAACGAAGCAGGGCTTACCAACTCACTAGCGGCCTTCCCCATCACAGATGGCCCTGCAACGGAGCACTCACTGAAAGCCATGCTTTTATCACCACAGTCTGATTTACACAAGGAGCTGAAAATTTCTGTTAATCAATTACAAGACAGAATAAACTCAGCAGAGGACAGACTAGATCACATTGAACAACACCTCATAGACTCAACCAAAGCACACAATTCAATTGTGCATATTCAAGACGAACAAGCAGATGCGATTCACTCCTTGCGACTCAAAGTCGCAGATTTGGAGGATAGATCTAGGAGGAATAACGTAAAATTAAGAGGGGTCCCAGAGTCCCTGGATACCCCTGGGATTATCCCCTATATACATCAATTGTTCCGCAAACTAATACCAGAACTGCATACCAGAGATATACTTATTGATAGAGCACACAGGCTGCATAAACCACAACACCTACCTCCGGACACACCCAGGGATATCCTAGCAAGGGTACCCTTTTTTCACATAAAGGATGATATAATGAGAGCAGCAAGATCACAACGTACCCTACCAGCACCCTTTGAGAAGATCAAACTTTTTAATGATATCTCGGCGGCAACAGCACAAGCCAGAAAAGCCTTTGAGCCAGTCACTTCAGTTCTAATTGAACGCAAAATTCCTTACAAATGGGGATATCCCGTCAAACTGTTCGTCACATTCCGCAACCAAAACACCACCATAATGACACCTAAAGAAGGGATAAAACTGCTACATAATTGGGGGTTGCTCACACGAACCCCTCCGGTGACACCAAACACCAGACCCTCAGCCAGGATCCCCAACGCTTGGGAGCTACGTATACATAGCGGAGACTAACCCCCCGCAATCACAATTACACAGTCTTTAAAAAAGTGTACTCATTATTAAGGCTGGTATTATTTCATGTGTACTCATTGTTCCTGATGGAGGAGTGGGTGGTCTACTGTTTTTATTACCTCACCCGCCCCACCTTTTCTCGTGTGCTAAGCACACTGTTGGTTTAGAAGTTGATACTCTTTTACAAAATTTACAATTTGTATTGCTATATATCTCATCTACTAAGTAAGCTATTTCTTACACCAGTACTAACGTACTCAACCTAAGTATTGCTTATTTGAAACATAAGGTTTTGTGTAAGTTTGTTCAGACCCACCAAACAGGTGGCTGTTTTCTGAAGTGAACCGGGAGGAGAGTGCGGTAGGGGCCCCACCTAGGAGCACTCCCCTAGACCTGCACACTCACCCTGAGTCACGCCGCATTGTTTACTTTTCTTTGTCTTTGCTAATCAAAGTCTAGAGATAGTGGGGTACTCTCAACTGCCATAAACAAACACTCAGGGATCACACGATGTCCACCTCGATTCTGTCCTTGAACGCTAAGGGACTTAATAGTCCCTTTAAGAGATCCCTACTTTGGAGAGATGCTATTTCTCACAAAGCGGATATACTATGCGTCCAAGAAACGCACTTCATGAGGCAAAATCATCCTACCTGCACACATAAATTTTTCCCACACCAATTTCAAGCCACCTATGACAAAAAAGCCAGAGGGGTTATGATTGCTGTCAAATCAACAATAGCATTCGAACTCCGGAAAGTAGAAACAGACCCCAACGGGAGATTTCTCATACTGCAGGCCACATTCAACAATCACCCTCTCATCATTGTAAATATATATGCCCCCAACACACACCAAAAACTCTTCTACAACAAACTCCTACGTAAATTACAATTCTACCCCAAAGATCAAATAATACTATGTGGGGACTTTAATGATATAATTGACCCCCAATTGGATACCTCCAACTCCACAAAAAGGAAATCGACTGCCCTAGCAAATTTCGTTTCTCTCGAAGACTGGTGTGATCCCTGGAGATGTCAACATGGCACAGAGAGGGACTACTCATTCTTTTCTCAACCTCAGAGGTCATATTCAAGGATTGACCTGTTCCTTACCTCCAAAATTCTATTTCAAAAGATTACCCATTCAAACATAGGCCTAATAAAATGGTCTGATCATGCCCCTGTGGCCATCACAATAGCTCTCTCTCGGTCTTCTCCTAGAGTCACAAGATGGCGTTTAAACCCTACACTTCTTGTGAACAAGGGGGTTAAGGAACAGGTACAATCGGAAATCGTGAACTTCTTCACATCAAACAATAACACTGTTAATCAACAGGCCACTCTTTGGAATGCACACAAATCTGTTCTGAGGGGTATACTGCTGAAGCTGGGAGCCCAGGAGAAAAAAAAGAGGCTACAATATGTAGACTCCTTACTGACACAGATCAAAAACTTAGAAACAATAAATAAACAGGCACCCTCCCAATTAAGAATAGATGAACTTAATAAATTAAGAAATGATCTCAGTACTTCCCTCCGGAATACCCATGACCACTATCTTAGGCGACTACGCCTCACATGGTACTCCCAGGGAAATAAAGGGGGAAAACATCTAGCTCAGCAATATAAACATAGGGAAGCCCAATCGAAAATCCCTTTTCTCATAAATGAACAAAATAAAAGGTTAAGTAATCCGAAAGATATTGCGGATTGTTTTAGTTCCTTCTATGCTAAGCTATACAACCTCGCACAGTCCCCAAACGAGCCGCAACCCACACCACAGCTAATTGAGAAGTTCTTAAAAAAATTAAAACTACCAAAACTATCCCATGAACAGCTGGAGGAACTCAATACTCCATTCACGATTAAAGAGGTAACAGATGGAATAAAATCTCTCCCCACACACAAAGCCCCTGGCCCGGATGGGTTCATCAATGAATATTATAAAATATTCCCGGATCAGCTGGCCCCCAATTTAACTCTCCTCTTTAACGAATTCCTAGTGACAGGAGACATCCCACCAGAAAACCTAGAAGCCACAATCATAACAATACATAAATCAGGAAAATCTACCCATGATCCAGCTAATTATCGCCCAATATCACTCCTCAATGCAGATCTCAAACTCTACACAAAACTTCTAGCCACCAGGATAGCCAAATACATTCCTGCCCTGATAAACCCAGACCAGGTAGGATTCATACCATCTAGACAAGCTTCGGATGGCACAAGAAGATTCATAGATTTACTCCACTGGGCTGAACAAAATAAAACGCCTTCTCTGCTGAAATCTCTTGATGCAGAGAAGGCGTTTGATAGAGTAAATTGGGCATACCTAAAAGAAGCCCTATCAGCCTTTGGAATACAAGGGAAACTCCTACAAGCAATTATGGGCCTATACTCATTACCTAGTGCAAGAGTCCTCACATCAGGAGTGATCTCAGACCCTTTTCAAATCACAAATGGGACCAGACAGGGTTGCCCCCTGTCCCCTCTGATATTTGCACTAGCAATAGAGCCTCTCGCACAAGCTATCAGAGAGCACCAAAACATCCAAGGCATAACGATTGGACAATCCACACACAAAATAGGCCTCTACGCCGACGATATAATCATCTGGCTTACAAACCCAATAGACTCTCTCCCGCACCTCTGTGAAACACTACACAATTTCAGCCAAATATCCTATTATAAATTGAATACCTCCAAATCGGCCATGCTCCCAGTTGCCATACAACCACAAATGAAATCAAACATAGAATACATAGCCCCTTTCTCCTGGGCTCCAAATTCTTCTCTTTTATATTTAGGCATTCAGCTGGTATACCCCTCATCACCTTCTCAGAATGAACATTGCTCTCCTTGAACGGAAATTACATAGTATAGTTAAAGATCTGCTTAAAGGCAGAGCATCTTGGGCAGGAAGGATAGCCCTTTCCAAGATGTTCCTACTACCTCACATCTTGTACATCTTTAGAACATTACCACTCCCACTTCTGAAAGCAGACATTAAGAAACTCCAGTCGATTATAAACAACTTTGTGTGGGCAGCACGGAAACCCTGATTCAAGTCTCATACTCTAGTCATTCCTAAGGACAATGCGGGCCTGGGGGTTCCAGATCTCCAGACCTATTATAAAGCCACCATAATTGACCAACTAAAAAAATTGTGGAAAATGAGTTCACAAATGCCTTGGACTCTGATCGAAGCCCATGCAATAGGTCACAATCCAAACCTCTACTTGGCTGCCCTATGGATGGGTCTTGCCCCTAATCGGCTTCCTCTACCAACCCTCAATGGAGCCATCAAAGTATGGAAATCAATAATACAGTATCCACCAGGGATAAATAGACAAGCTCTATATAACCTTCCGATAGAAGCTCTGAACATAATCTCTCCGGATCTTCCAACCCATAAATGGCACTCAACCGGAATTGACAAAATAGGAAACCTGTTCCATCTACACCAAATTGCTACATTCCAACACCTAAAAGATATCTATGATATGAGCAACAGAGACTTTTTCCTATATCTCAGAATACGGCACATCCTATCGAATATTCCAATGACCTCAAATCAAACCTCGAAGGACATACTGGACTTCTACCAATGCCCCAATCCTAGGTCCAAGGGTGTATCCCATATATACAGCACCCTTCAAAACCATGGTCAGAACACTCACCCTTCACCCTTCCAATATTGGAATACAACTCTACAAATCCAGACGCCTACTCCCATATGGAAGAACACAATTAAATTGCTCACACAGGTCTCCAGGAATATATCCCATTGGGAAAATCTTATGAAGATTCTCCACAGGTGGTATTACACCCCAACGAAAATGTCAAAGATATCCCCCAACCATTCCAGCAATTGCTGGCGAAACTGTGACAGGGAAGGACACCTATTACATATCTGGTGGGAATGCCCTAACATAAAAAACACATGGGCAGAAATAGAGAAACTATTACAGGATGTTACTAAACTAAAAAGAAATCTGTCCCCCCAGATGGCGCTCTTCGGCCTCGAAACCACGAGCTGGCCAGCATCTTGCCACTCAATAGGGACACATATTTTAATCGCCACCAGATTGGCCATTGCCCGACATTGGCTACAAGTAGAAACCCCCACAATTGGAGAAATAATTGGTACAATAAACGAAAACGCACTGATGGAATATCTGTTCGCAAAAAAAAACCTATCCACACATAAATTTCTTAGTAACTGGCAACTATGGTTAGTTAACCCCAGAAACTCAATAAATATTGACAATTAGAGCCCACATATCATAGATACCTAACTCTATTTGTTATCATTCCATACAATCAGACTCGTGCAAAAGACTGGGGAGCGCACTCTGGACCATTTACCAATATTTCAATGTTTTGGTACTTTAAATCTTAATATGAACTGTACTCTTGACCTTCCTTTAACCATGTATACTTTACTCCTACCATTCACTCTTATGTGCCTCAGCTTCCTCTCTCTCCAACCCTATTCTAGACACTCAACTACTCTTCACCCTCATATAACAGGTTGATGTAAAGAAAAGATAGCTAAGTTGTCAATTGATTGTCCTTCATGTCTTATGATGCGCCATAATTGGCTCCTCATGTTTGTAACTGCACTCATATTTTCAATAAAGCCTTGGAAAAAAAAAAAATATATATCACGAACCATACCCATTTTATTAAGGTGTATCCATATAAATGACCCACCCTGTAGATCTATGGTTCCTATTTAACATGAAACTCTTCTAGTCTATTACTATAATTGCAAACCCATTTCTCAGCTTCCATAATTTTTTTAACTTGTTTCCCCCAATGTTCTATAGTAGGCATCTGTGGCTTTTTCCAAAAGACCAGAATTAATCCCTTAGCTGCATCAAACAGGTGTGGGATTATTCTCTTCTCATATGCCCTGATGGTACTTTGAGGGCAATAAAAAAGGCACTGCACAGTGTCATCCTGATTCGAGACCATGGTTATTTCAGATATTAAGTTCCCAAGCTCAACCCAGAATGGCTTGATCTTGGGGCACTCCCCCCATATATGAGTATGGGATCTCTGTAGACTGCAGCCCCGCCAGAACTTAACCGAGACTGAGATGTATGCAACTGCCAAAATCTTCGGGACCCTATACCTCCAGGACCTACATTTTTAATTAGTCTCCTGTATTTTAGTACTTATCGAAGACGGATGTGTCAATCTTAACATATTCAGTGTCTGTAAATCTGTGAAATGGCGGTCCAATTCTGTTTACCATTCCTCAAAAATCTAAGGCCTGTGGTGACATTGCGTTTATTCAACAATTTAAAAGAGGTAGATAGCAAACCTCCATCAGTAAGCTGTTTATGCCATAGGGGTTCAAAGTCAGTTAAAGATCCCTCTGTTCTAATACTCCATATATGAAAGGTACAAAAGTGTTGTATTTGTTATTTCCAGACATCCATTGGGAATTCACCATCTACTTCTCTAAGGTCCCTCCATGAGTGCAATCTCCTATTCCGCATAAATTTAAGGTGGCTGGTGTATCCATCAGTCCCCCAATTTTTAAAAAAAGACAGCGACTCATCCGGGAGGAACCAAGAAGGGCGCCGTAAGTGAGCAAATACAAGAAGCTCATATTAATTGTTTACATGCTCTTTAACTCAGAGGAAGAGAACAGTAAGAAAGATGAGGCTTGCTTACTCCGAGTGAAATGCTGACTGTAAACAAAATAGGCATGCCTTCTCTTTTGATACTAGATAATAAGAATGATATAAGATAATAAGAATACATGTAATTTTTAAAATGACTACACTAACTGCTGAATATGCTTTTGAGCATTAGAGTAAGATGAAATAAGAATTGCCCTGTGGCCTTTTTGCAAACTAAAGAATAAGATGAAAGTAAATTTGTAATAATTATTAATAGCGCAGCAAAAGTTTGCCTTTTTCAAACATCTATGAATGTGTCCTAAATGTGTTAGTTGTTTATCTTACAAATAGCTGGCTAACATCATCCAAATGTTTTTCATGACATCATATACTGTACATTGTTCTCTAAACCTAGGTCATTGCACCAGTTCATTATGAAAGACAGGAAACACGCTGACCCTATCTGAGGTGGCAATTGTATCCCAATCAATCTGCATTGAGACTTTCTGGGGAGAAGATGCTCTAGTCTTACAGGATCACAATGGGGGAGATTTATTAACCACTCCAGATCCGCTCTATTGCCATAGTACGGCTCCAGCGCGGATCTGGAATGCCGGGACGACGTCCATGGACGTCGTCCCCTGTGCACGCTCCTCGCGCGCCCCCTAGTGGCAGCAGTGGCGCGCGTGCGCCGCACGCTGCGCGAGCGTGCCCGTGGCTCGGGCGGACTCAATGTCCACCCGAGACCCGCCAATCCCTTCTAGGAGCCTCAGAACGGGGAACCGCCGATGTAAACACGGCGGTTCCCCGTTCTGTGACAGGGGACATAACAGATCTACTGATCCCTGTCACTGGGATCAGTTAGATCTGTTATGTCCCGGCCAGCCCTGCCCCCCCCACAGTTAGAACACACCCAGGGAACATTTGTTAACCCCTTCATTGCCCCCTACTGGTTAACCCCTTCACTGCCAATGACATTTACACAGTAATCAGTGGATATTTAAATTTTTGATCGCTGTCATTGGTCCCAAAAAAGTGTAAAAAATGTCCGACATTTCTGCAGCAATATCGCAGTCCCAATAAAAATCGCAGATCGCCGCCATTACTAGTAAAAAAAAAAAAATAATAAAAACGCCATAAATCAATTCCCAGTTTGTAGATGCGATAACTTTTGCGCAAACCAATCAATATACGCCGACTGCGATTTTTTTTTTTTACCAAAAATATGTAGAAGAATATATATCGGCCAAAACTGATGAATAATTTTTTTTAATGGATTTGTACTTTAGCAAAAAGTAAAAAATATTGTTCTTTTTTGCAAAATTGTCACTCATTTTTGTTTATAGCGGCGATCAGAAATGACGCAGAGGTGATCAAATACCACCAAAAGAAAACTCTATTTGTAGAAAAAAAAGGACGCAAATTTTATTTGGGTACAACGTCGCACGACCGCGCAATTGTCATTCAAAATGCGACAGCGCTGAAAGCCAAAAATTGGTCTGGGCAGGAGGGGGGTTTAAGTGCCCAGTAAGGAAGGGGTTAAAACTGTTGCACTCAGAATCTGGTGCAGCTGTGCATGGTAGCCAATCAGTTTCTAACTTCACTTTGTTCAATGAAGCTTTGGCAATAAAACCTGGAATCTGATTTATTTCTATGCAGAGCTGCATCAGATTTTGCACACTCCAGTTTTAGTAAATAACCACCACTGTTTTTTCATTGTCTTTCACACTGAGACAAAGTATAGCATATCTTCTCATTGGGAACGGTCCTTGCTGACTTAGGTTTGAAGTCTAATGCTGCAGAGCTGTCATCCTTATTCTCACTTAACTGCTTAGTGATACCAGATATATGCATTCTTGAGACTGACTGCCTTGGAGCTTGTACCACTTAAAACAAGTCAGCAATTGCAACTCCTATATTTCTGCCCTGACACATTCCTGAATCTGTAAAGGACTTGATGTCTTTGGGCAACACTGCATAGTATGTTGTTTTAAATAATATTACACACTTGTAAAACGCAGAAAGTTTGAAGTTTTAGTGATACCCTTTATTGGTTAATTTAGGTTATTAAAGATGCAACCTTTCAATTGCATAAAAACCAAGAGAAAGGAAACAATGAGTTCCAAAAGCTTGCAAGTTTAATCAAGCTCATTAAGAGGTAATAATAAATCTTAAAATATATGTAAACCCAATTAGTAAAAAATCTCATAACATATTTAATACATTACAGTCATTTCAAAATTGTATTTTTTTTACATATTTACCTTTATCTGCACCTATTAAAATTATATTTAGTGATCCTTCCATGAAGATCCTTGTTCAGGCACTTCATGGCTCTGTCTCCCTCTTCCAGATATGTTCCTGTGTTGTTACTCTGTCACATGGGTGTCCAATGGAGACAACAAGTGACCGTTTCAACCCCCAGGCATGGTACACTGTTGTTACCTTAGGGAATTTAATCTCTTGTGTTAAAGCGGTAGTAAAATCTTCTTTAAAAGAAAAATGTTTTCTCCTGCAAAGTAATATGATAATATGTTAGTATGTGTTAGTATGTGTTAGTATGAACCGCTTAACCCCTCCAATGGTGCGCTGCCACCACTGCAGAGGCTTCCATCTTAACCTGGTTTTCCTTCCTTGACTGGCCGTGGCCACGGCACACAGCTCTGAAGGAACGGCACAGGTATACCGTTCCTTCAGATAGCATGCGCCAGTGACGTCACTGACTGCAGAGACACTGAATATCTCCTAAATGGTGCACATTTAGGAGATATTCATTTTACCTACAGTAAGCGTTATTATAATATGTGTCTATTTGCAAATGTGTGCAAACGAAACCCATGTTTTTTAACACATAATGTTAGACAGGATAATTTGATGGTTGCAGACTGGTCGGTAAGTTGAGCTGGGAATTTTCTTAGATTTTGTTTAGCTTTATCACATCATTGCACTCCAGCAACAGGAGTTCTGTGCATTGGTGCAATGTGGTGCTGATTGTTCTGAATGGCACTACAAAAATCCCTTGCCATTGGATGTGTATTGCATTGCATCCAACACACTAAGGCACAGTAAGATGCTTGTCCATTTTGGTACAAGTACATTTTGATGCATAAGGCCAGCAGTGATGGTGGACCTTGGCACCCCAGATGTTTTGGCATTACATTTCCCATGATGCTCATGCACTCTGCAGTGTAGTCGAGCATCATGGGAAATGTAGTTCCAAAACATCTGGGGTGCCAAGGTTTGTCATGACTGCATTAGGCAATCCATTTAAATGAATGGGGTGCCTTAACACAACGCACATTAATGCACATGAACTGATACAGCACAGCAGTATAAACCCAGCCTTACTGATTTATTGTCTTATATGTGACCACTGGAATGTGTACATTCTTAATTGTGCATTGATTCCCCAGTATCACTGTAAATAAAACTCAAAAAGCCATAACACCTAACTATACTGAGTCTCTTATATAAAATTGTAAATTATATTACGAAAATTATGGAAAAGAAAATTGTAAATTATACTTTGGTGATTTATTCATTTTCAGAAACTCAGCTGTGGGTGATGAAATATTTTTATGCAATACATCAGAAACCACAAAACAATTATTTCCTCTGTGCTGACTCATAACAGAGTCTAGTGTGAAAGCACATGCTTGGCTGTGTTATATCTGTAGGTGTTTCCTAAATAGAAGATAAAATCATGAAATGAAAATACTTCACTAAATTGACTATCGCTTTTGTTTCAAGCACATGACCAAAGATATTCATGGTGATTCATTAATATGGATTTTTTGAAGAAAAAAAAATATTCAGTTTTATTTTCAGATTATGTTTAACAATTGAGAAAGTAATGGTAAAATATCCAGAATAAACATAATATACTGCTTTGTGGGCCATGTGTACTGCAGTGCAGTCCCATGGGAAAGGACTGTGTGTGTTGGATGCATTTAAATTAAGAATTTGAGAGTCTATTATACATATTTCCTCACTGTATATATGATGGAAAATAACAAACAAAACAAATGAAAACAAAACCCATTACATATTAAAAAAAAGAGATATGGAATCAACATAAAGGGGGAAAGGAGAGAAAGGAGTAAAAGCCTACCTCATTTGCAGTGCCGCTGCCCCATGTGCTGCAAGGGTTAAATGCTTGTTAAGGTCTAGGGGGCACAAAAAGCACATATGCTTAGGTGATACTCTGTTTTCCCAGCAGTCACCCTCTTATGCTCTGGCAGTGGACTGTCACTTGGCATCCGCGTGTCCAATGCACTGCTATGGGCTCTGCAATGGTCTTGATGGTGTCAGAAGAGCTGCCAATATAGGGAAGAAGAGGCTGGGGAAACTCGTCTTACAACCTACAGTGAGCCTACAGGAGCAGGAATTTGGTAAGAAAAAGTGCTTTTGTGCTCTCCTAGACCTAATCAAGCATTTAACCTAGCCCTACTGTAAGAGATGATTTTTAAGCCTAGTACTCACTAGTATTCTTTTTTTGTTCAACCCAGCAGGACTGAACAAAAGAAAATCTGACAGCTCCAGAGGACCCGCTGTACTAACCATGCAATGTTAGTACAGCAAACCCCTCTGCTGTGCAATTTTGTTCTGACAGGAGGACGACCCCCCACCAAAACACTCCAGTAAGCGCTCTCAGCCATTGGGAGTCGATCGGCAGACCTTTTTGGTCATACCCTATTGACAGAAGCTGTGTAAAGATCTACCAAACAAGCAATGCTGGTCTGACACCACCACCAAGAGCCAGAGCTGCCACGTGTGGAGACGGGAGACGATTGAGACACATGCACCCCCTTATTAGAACACAACGGTAGATCCCGTTGTGGGCTGCAGGAATATTAATTTCCGTTGTTGTACATACAGATTGAGCTGTGGTGCCTTAGAAACAATCTGACGCAATACTATGAGCAAATGTTTTGATACAAAGTGACTTGGGAGCACAGTTATCTTCCTCTTCCCACTTCCCCTCCTCCTATATTATTTGGGTGTTGGGACGACAGTTTCGAACATACACCTCCTAGTATATGGCATGGGCAACTGCGATACACAATGAGGCTCGGGCCTGAACTATCCCCGCCATACCGACATTGAAGTACCATTCTGACCCCTGCTCTATTTTTGAACTATTTTCTATTGCACATCAGAAATGTGAAGATCTAGAAATTGCATCCAGATATGCGAATACATTCTGCAACAAGCCCCTGACGAAATGCTTGAACCTGAAACACGTCAGGCTCTTTTCCTTTTGCATAGGACTGTGGAATGGTGTACAGAATACATTTACTTAATTGTTGGTGTGTGCCATCTAGGCTGGAATTTTCTCACGGTTTTAACAGGTTGTAAAGTGTTGTACATGCAAAAATCTTTTTGTGAAATCTTGTAACCTCATTTTTTAATCTGAATCTATGTGCAATAAATGTAACTTTTATATGAATATGTGGTATTAAATACTTTCTGCTCCACCACTTCTAAAGTCCCACCAAATAGGGGTTATTCTTCTTCCATTGACAGAAGCTGGACCGGCTGCAGTACACATGGGCCTAATGTCGGCTGGTTTCTATTGGGCCGGCTAATACCGCCCAACATTCTGCCCGTGTGTACTAGGCTTTACTTTCTTTAGAGTTAAGTTTTAATTAGGGTTGATTAGGCTAAGGTTTAATGATATCATATACATTTTATTTTTAAAAAACATTTTTTTACTTGTATGATTTCTTTAACTGATATCAAATACAGATTAACCACTTCAATACCAGGCACTTAGAACACTTCCCGCCGAGACCAATTTTCAGATTTCAGTGCTCTCACAATTTGAGTGACAATTACTCAGTCATGCTACACCGTATCCAAACAAAGTTTTTATCATTTTTTTCTCACAAATAGAGCTTTCTTTTGGTGGTATTTAGTCCCCGCTGGGTTTATTATTTTTTGCGATATAAGCGAAAAAATTGCGAACATTTTGAAAAATAGACAGTTTAGTTTCTACTGTAAAATTTAGCAAAAAAGTAATTATTCTTCATAAATACTGCTACATATCATTGGTAATAATAACCCAAATTAGTGGATATTATTTAGTCTGTGTGAAAGTTATAGAGTCTACAAGCTATGGTGCAAATCACTGAAAATTGATCACACCTGATGTACTGACGGCTTATCTCATTTCTTAAGACACTAACAGGCCAGGACAGTACAAATACCCCCCAAATGACCCCTTTGTGGAAAGTGGACATTCCAAGGTATTTAGTAAGAGGCATGGTGAGTTTTTTCACGGTTTAATTTTTTCCCACAATTCTTTGCAAAATTAAGATTTTTTTTCACAAAATTGTTATTGTAACAGGTTATTTCTCTCACATGGCATATGCATACCACAAATTACACCCCAAAACACACTCTGCTACTCCTCCTGAGTATGGCGATACCACATGTGTGGGACATTTTCACAACCTGGCCACATAGAGAGGCCCAACATGCAGGGAGCACTATCAAGTGTTATAGGAGCATAAATTACACATCTAACTTGTTGACAACCTATTACAATTTGAAGGCCCTGGAGCACCAGGACAATGGAATTACCCACAAAATGACCCCATTTTGGAAAGCTAACACCCCAACGTATAATCTATGAGGCATGATGAGTCTTTTGAACGGTTCATTTTTTTCCAGAAATTTTTGGAAAATGTGATAAAAAATGAAAATGCATTTTTTTACACAAAGTTGTCCATTTATAAAATATTTCTAACACATAGCATACACATAGCAAAAATGACACCCCAAAATACATTATGCTACTCCTGCCGAGTATGGTGATGCCACATGTGTGAGACTTTTACACAGCCTGGCCACATACAGAAGCCCAACATTGAAGTAGCACCGTCAGGCATTTTAAAAGCATAAATTACACATCTCATTTCTCAACCATCTATTACAATTTTGAAGGTCCTGGAGCACCAGGACAATGGAATTGTCCACAAAATGACACCATTTTGGAAAGCAAACACCCCAACATATAATTTATGAGGCATAATGAGTCTTTTGAATGGTTCATTTTTTCCAGAAATTTTTGGAAAATGTGGGAAAAAAATGAAAACGCATTTTTTTTTACACAAAGTTGTCCATTTATAAGATATTTCCAACACACAGCATGTACGTAGCAAAAATGACACCCCAAAATACATTCTGCTACCTCTACTGAGTATAGCAATACCACATGTGTGAGACTTTTACACAGCCTGGCCACATGTAGAGGCCCAACATCCAAGTAGCACCTCCAGGTGTTCTAGGAGCATAAATTACACATACCATTTTCAGACTACCAATCACATTTTTTGAAGGCTCTTCATATTTCTAATTCATAGCATGTACATACCAAATAACAAAAGATTACCTGTGGCTTTAGTAGTGCAGTGGTCCACAGAGGAGAGCATCGGTCCAGGCAGCAGGCAGAGATGTGGTCAGCAAAAGTAATCGTCCACGCAGCAGGCAGGAATATTATTCATAGTTAGTACAGGCAGAAATACTGTCAGCACAGCCAAAGTATTGGTCCAGGTAGCAGGCAGAGATGTCCAGACAGAAATACTGTCCATAGTCTGTAGAGGCAGCAGACAGAGATATGGTCAACACAGCCAATGTATTGGTCCAGGCAGCAGGAAGAAACATGGTCCATAAAGTCCTAGGTCATTACAGGCAGCAACATGGTCAGCACAGCCAAAGTATTGGTCCAGGCAGCAGGAAGAAACATGGTCCAGATATTCCTGGGTCATTAGAAGCAGCAATATGGTCAGCACAGCCAAAGTATTGGTCCAGGCAGCAGGAAGAAACGTGGTCCATAAAGTCCTGGGTCATTACAGGCAGAAATATGGTCAGCACAGCCAAGGTATTGGTCCAGGCAGCAGGAAGAAACATGGTCCAGAAAGTCCTGGGTCATTACAGGCAGCAACATGGTCAGCACAGCCAAAGTATTGGTCCAGGCAGCAGGAAGAAACATTGTCCAGATAGTCCTGGGGAATTACAGGCAGCAACATGGTCAGAACAGCCAAAGTATTGGTCCAGTCAGCAGGAAGGACCATCAAGCTTAGGGCAAGGGGAACAGGGGTAGAGGCTTCTCCCACCCAAATGCTTTGAAGCCTCTGAGAAACCAGACCCTGTTCTGGGAACACAGAAAACCAAAAACTGTTTTTCTCTAATCAGAACACTTTTCTGGAGCCTCTCACATATGTGAGACCCTTGTGTACTAAAGTATAAGGGCAAAAGATCAGTCCAAGTGGCAGGCAAAAGCGCATGGCCGATTAACAGGCCAAGGTCGGTGCACATGGAAGTCAGAAACATGGTTTAAAATGGCAGGCAAAGATATTGTCGGTAAACAGGCCAGGGTCAGTTAATGTGGTAGCAAGCAAATGGTCCACACAGGTATTTGAAATGGGGAAATGGCAGTCTATAGTCTATAAGGGGAACTAATATCTGATTTGTGTGATAATTTTTGAAACAATCTCCAATGCACAGGCCAGGTTGGGAGGGACATTGGGGACAATAATAGGTGGTATCTCTTCTGATCCCTCCTCTGGAGCACACACAACATTTCTTCTGTCATCTTATTCCAGATTCTGTGGGGGAGGTGGGGTAGAGATAATGTTGCTTGTGGAGTCGACTCACACTATCGGAGTGAATACTTTCTGGGACGGGTCCTTGCTGATAAATGAGGGCAGTAATAATTTTATCAATGTATTTGAAGTAGGTGAGGGATTGGTTTTCGGACAATCTTTGGCAACACACAAACTAATTATACATGGCCATATGAAAAAGGTGAAATGCGACTTTCTTATAATTATAATTCTTATAAAACGGGACTTTCGTGTAGACAAATAGGGCTGTATCATCTGGTCATTTAAATCCACCCCCCATGAATAGATTGTAGTCGTGGACACGCTCAGGCTTTATAACGGGGCCACATCTTCTCTGGATCTCCACCAAGGTGTCATTGTGGATAGCAGAGAGGATGTGGACATCTTTCTTGTCCCTCCACTTCATGGCCAATACCTCTTCATTCCTCATGAAGGCAAATTCCCCGTTTTGTAATTTTTTGGTCGGGAGATTTTGTGGGAAGCCCTTCCATTTTTTCTTGAAGGTGCCGCAGACCAGGGTTGTCTCCCGATAAAGATGGCGAAATAGGGGCAGGCTTGTATAATAGTTGTCAACGTATAGGTGGTATCCTTTTCCAAAGAGGGGGTTTGCCAGCTCCCAGACAATCTACCCATTGGTTCCAATATATGTGGAGCAATCACAGGGCTGGAGCTGGGAATCTTTACCTTCATAGATTCTAAAGGTGTATATATCGCCATTGGCTCGATCACACAGTTTGTTAAGTTTTAAGCCATACCTGGCTCTCTTTCTGGGTATGTACTGCTTAAACTGCAGCCGGCCAGTGAAATGGATGAGGGACTCATCCACACAGATGTTTTTATCCAGGATGGACACTTCTGTGAATCTCTGGGAAAAGGAATTAATTAGGGGGCGTATTTTATATAATTTATCATGGTTGGGGTGATCTCGGGGAGGGCACTGCAAATTATTACTAAAATGGAGGAAACGCATAGTCATATTGTATCTTGTCCTAGATATGACAGAGGAGTATATGGGCATGTGGTGGATGGGGTAGGTGGACCAATACCCATGGAGTTAAATTTTTTTGTAATGCCCATATTCAACGTAAGGCCCAAAAATATTTTGAATTCGTCATGGGTCAGACGTCTCTAATGAAATGGGCAGGCATAAGATGAAGTGGGATTGGCAGCAATAAATTGTTCTGCGTAGACATTGGTTTGGTCCACCATACTCTGTAGCAAATCTGGCAAAATCAGTAGTGTTGACCTGCACACACCTGGTTGTACGGGGAAATTGGGGATTATTGTGGACCCAGAGTTGGCAGGCAACGGCATGGGGTTTGCAAGGGCATCGGGAAGGAAGGACTGGGCCTGGGCCTGGATTAGGGTTCTTTGGGTTGGTCATGTAGTTCCAGTGCTGGTACTGGGCTCCTCTTCCTGGGATCTGGTGCTGCTGTTGGTGGGCAGTTCTTCGGATCTTGCTCCTAATCTTCTTATTCTTCTAGGGGGGGGGGGCGGTTTCCTCAGCTGAATCGGACTCTGATTCACTGACCTCTATTGGCTCATACTCCGAAACGGAACAGTTTGATGAGAGCTCCCCGCTGCTCTCATCATCTGACATGGCAAGTATTTCATACGCCTCCTCAGGAGTATAGAATCTCTGAGACACGATAGTGGGCCTGGTGATTGTATTGATGGCAGTACTGATGGGTGGCGGTATTGGTGGCGGACTTGCGTTTAGCGGTACCGTAGGCTGTACTGGTGGCTGGCCTGTGTGACGGTATGGATGGCCATACTGGTGGCGGATATGCGTTTAGTGGTACCGGTGGCGGTGCTGGTGGCTGGCTTGTGTGGCGGTACCGATGGTGGTAAAAGTGGCGGACCTGTGTGGTGGTACCGGTACTGGTGGTGGGCCTGTGTTTTGCGTTACTGGCGGCTGTCCTGTATGCTGGTACCAATGGTGGTACTGGTGTAGGACCTGCGTTTAGCGGTTATGGTGGCTGATCTGTGTGGTGGTACCGATGGTGGTACTGGTGGCAGACCTGCATCTAGCGGTACTTGTGGCTGGCCTGTGTTTAGTAGTACCGATGGCGGTACCGGTGGCGGTATTGTGTAGCGGTACTGATGGCAGTACTGGTGGTGGGCCTGTGTCAGGAACTGGTGTGACCAGAAATGTGTGGACTGCACAGAAAATACCAAACATAAGCGTAAGTGAAAATAAGATGATTTATTTACAAGGTACGCAACAGTAATCCAACGCACAACCAAAATAGCAATAGTGAAGCCAACCAAAAGCATATAACTAGTGAAATAACTTAGGAAGGTTCAAACCATATACTTTAAGCCAGGCCAGGGTCATACACGGGAGATCAGTCAGAGGGAATCGGGAGTAGGACAAGACAGGATTCAGGATACAGGTTGCAGGATGAAGGTTTCAGAATGCAGGTTTCAGAATGCAGGTCTCAGAATTCAGAGGCACATGGAAGCAATACCAAGCTAACACAACACTCCCAGGTTTAAATACACTTCCTGCAAACAGTCTCAGGTGATGCCTGATTGCAGGAGATGATGTCAAGTCCTGACTGCCGAGAGACACCTGCTGGTGGACACTGGAACTGCTCAGCCTCTCACTGCAAATAGGTCTGGGGGCTATAGTGCCACCAATATGTGAAACCGTTCCTAACAGTCTGTGTGACAGATGGGCTGCGAGACAAATGGGCTGTGACAGATCCAGATGGTACTGCTGACAGGTTCTCTTTATTGGGGGGGGGTCATGTTGTGCACAGTAGACCGACACTGACTAAACTCACTGATCCCTGCTCTGCTCTCTCCTCACACAATCGGTGTGTGTGTAGAAAAAGCATGGATCACGAGAGTGCGCATGCGCGGAGCGCCCATGTCGGCTGTGTAAGCCGGGAGCTCTGTTCCTTCTCGGCCATCCGGAGCCCTTACCACATGCAGCGGAGCTCGGCCATCCCGCTCACAAGTCAGGGGAGCAGGGGACAACCTCGGGCATAGCCCGTAAACAATCCGAAGACCGGTCACACCGCGATCACTCCATCCGGCCAGCCATCCTAAATTGAGGCCGTGGCTTGGGCCTACATGCCTGACGGCGGGCGGCGCCATACAGCACAGGGAGTCGGAGACGGAGGGGGTCTCACCAAAGGGGGCTCTGGTGGCTCATTAACTATTAAGAAACCCCTCCAGCATTTTACATACCCCCTCTCATGCTATGAATAGAGGAGACACAATTGGGGTGGATCTTATAGACTGCACTTGGGCCCAAGGCCTTATCTTCAGCAGGCTCTTATTGATCTCTCTTTACTTATACAAATAGTACAGGACCTGGTTTTATGTCAGCAGAAGTGGAACCTTCTCTCCTCATAACACTATTTTGATCATTAGGCCATCCGGGCATAATCTTGCTTTTTAAACAACTTCAAAGCCTTTAATTTGATTCCTCCTGAAGGGGGGGTTATTTCCACCATTTTCCCTTAAAATTATTGCTCCGCTCAGGATCATGCAAACACGAGCAGTCAGACGAGACCTCACCCGTCAGCCGGGCTTTGACGCACCAGCCCCAAAGGGCCCGCAGGGGGCTAAAGGTCCCCAACCGTCCCCAGGACCCATTGAGGAGATGGAAGCCGGATCTGACGGGGGCTCTCATGTAATAGCTTCTCCAGGTCCCCCCCCGGGTGGTCAACCCACGGCCCTGATTCTCTCCCCAGCCTCTACAATTTCACTTTTGGAGCGGATTTTAGATGAGCTAATCACGACACCTTTCAAGGAGCAGAGCCCCAGTAACCTTCCTGTGGACCCGTCTACCCCCCCAAGCCCTAATACCCCATTCGGACTTCCAAATGATGATGGAGGTGTTCTCCAAAATGCTCTCTAAGGGCCTTGCCCGAACAGCCTCTCAAATTACCTCTGTTATCCAAGCTGACCTTCAAGGCTTGGGTACTAGAATAGATGCAATGGAACAGAAGACGGACCAAGCAGTCTCCAGAATCAACCAGAACACAGCACGTATACAGGATCTGCAGGACCAATTGGATTCGACCCTCCCCAAAATAGACGATCTGGAAAATCGCTCTAGACGCAATAATTTCCATATCCTAGGGGTCCGTGAGACCATCACAGATGTGCACGTGGCAGTTACTGAGTTTATTAAAGAAAATATCCCAGGCATTCCAGAGCACCACCTGGAATTGGACAGGGCTCATAGAGCTCTTCAACCTCCGAGGTCAGATGGCCTACCTAGGGACATAGTGGTAAAACCTCACTTCTACAGAGTCAAAGAGGAGATCATGAAGGTCTCTAGATCTAACCACAATCTGTCTACCCAAGGTCACCCTGTTCAGGTCTTCGCTGATCTATCGCCCACTACCATTCAGAAACGGAGATCCCTTAAGCCTCTTCTGGAAATTCTCAACAAGTCTTCCATTAAGTACTGGTGGTCTTTCCCCTTTAGACTGACTTTTATCTTTAAGAGCAAGAAATTTGGCTTTTCCTCATTCCAAGAGGGAGAACAGCTGTTGATTAAGCTCAACCTCATCTCTCTAGAATCCACTTCAATTTCTCATCATAAGAGCGTGGGCCCTTCCAAAAGACCTTCCCCCCGGAGTCCTGTCCTTCCAATGTGGCAGAAACAACAGCAGAAGAGGGCCAAGGACCCCCACCCCCCTTGATTTTGGCTATGCTATTATTGCTTCTGATCATCTTTTTGGACTGATGTGTCCCCATTCTTTTTTCTTTTTTTTGGCTAAGAACGTTGTATACTAACATTACGCCACTGAGGGGGGCCTCAATTCTACATCTTGCTCCATGGACATAATTTCTTTGACATATCTTCATTGGCCAGCATGGGGCTGGCTGGCATCCTCGCCCTCCCTTGGGCTTAGCCCGCTCTGGGGGGACGGGGTGTAGGTCATTCACAGGTTGTCCACAATGCCTAAACCTTTATTTCCTCTCGTTTGGTTTAAACTAATTGTTGCAGGTTTATTTTGTTGAACTTTAGTGGCTCTGCCAGTTTCCCATTGATCTGACTGTTCACATCGCTAAGGAACCAGAGAGACCTTTATTGTGATTCAAAATTGACCCACCATGGGATCCTAGAGGCTTTCAGCTGGGAGCCCTCATGGGGGGGGGGGTTATTTATATATATTTTATGGTTGCTACAGATAAGTTTATGTTATACGGGTAAGCCATTGCTATTATTCCTGCTTGAGCTCCAGAGGAATGGCCGGGAAGGAGTACATGCGCCTCCCTCTGATTTCGGGATATTATAGATGGTATTCCCGAGGTCAGACGTTGTTCTGCTGTTTGGGCAGAATTTGTTGTCCCTTTTCCTGCTAGTGAGGGGATCCTCTAATCCCTTAATTTCCAGGAACTCTGGGGGCCTTGTGGCTAGTTTTGGCCACGTCCCCCATCTGTTTGTTACCTTTGTATCTTCTTCAATTCCTTTGTTCTATCTTCTTGTTATTGTCCGGTACTACTTTCTCTTTTCAGACACCAGAAGAGGCTATTCAGTAGAGGGCCCCCGCGGATCATCACCATGGCTACTTGGATTGATAGGTCCTCTTTTTCGCTTGCTCAGGGTCGGGTGAATCCTCGGTCAGTGAGGTATGTGGATAGCACATTACTCAGTCCCCATGTCCTCTAATTTTCTTTCGTTTCTGAGAGTGGCATCTCATAACGTACAGGGTCTTAATTCCCCTGTAAAATGGAAAAAGTACTTTAATCTTGCCTGCTCTCACCATCTAGACATACTCATGCTTCAAGAAACACACTTCCCAGAGCAATATGTCCCCAAATACATACATTCCAACTATCCTCAGTTCTTTCTGGCTAACGCGCCTAAAAAGAAAAGAGGTGTGGGAATTTTTTTTGCCAAGAACCTAGCTTTCACCCTATTGAAAGAACTTAGGGACCCAGAGGGAAGATTCATTTTCCTGAAAGGGTCCATAGGGGGGGGTGACGTACTCCCTCGTGTCCTATTATGCTCCCAATACCGGTTAATCTAAAATTTTCCAGGAGCTTTTGAAGCATATCCTTCGCCTTTTCGAGGGGAATGTAGTTTTAGGGGGGGACTCTAATCTGGCCCTTGACCCTATGCCAGACAAATCAGGCTCTGGTCCATCCCGCTTGATTCAGCCCCCGAAGCAAAGCCTAAAACTTGCAAGACTTCTCTTCTCCATAGGTCTTATAGATATTTGGCGGGAACTGAATCCTAGAGTGAGGGATTGTACTCACTATTCAGCCCCTCATAAGAGCCTAGCAAGAATAGACCATATTTTTGTGCCTTCCTCCATCTCTCCTATAGTCATTAAATCCTCCATCAAAGACTCTCCATTGTCAGATCATTCGATGGTAATAATACATATCAAAGCCGAGACAGGTGGAGGGAGGAACCCACAATGGCGACTAAATGAATCCCTTCTGAATAATCCAGTACATTGTATACTGTTAGAAAAGGAAATTAAAGACTATTTTCTTAGGAATGATAATAGTGAAGTCTCTCCCTCAATTTTGTGGGAAGCTCATAAGGGGGTGATGAGGGGAAACCTCATACAATTGTCAGCTAGGTTGAAACGGGAGAGGAAGATTGACATAGAGAAATTGGAAAGGGAATTTCAAGATCTTGCCAAAATCCACAAAAAGAACCCGACCCATCACTCATGGACTCAGTTGGAAGCGGGAAGGGTGGCCCTGAACCTCGCTCTCACCACCAAAGCCGAGAAACAAATTCAATGGTCCAGGGCTTACTCGTATTTGCAAAGGGACCATATAGGCCCTAGATTGGCTGCCAGATTGTTGCCCAAGTGTCGCTCTTATTCCTTTCCTAAGATAGGGAACCAGGCGGGTGTTCTAACTCAGAATCCAAAACGAATCATGTCCACCTTTCAAAAATTCTACGCTAAACTTTACAATGCAGGACAAGGGGCTTCCCCCCCCCTGAACTTGAAGCCTTTTTGAACTCCATTCCCCTCCCTAGACTGTCGGAAGATCATATTGCTTCCCTAGAGTTGCCCTTTAATGACGTGGAGGTGCTGGAGATGATCAGAAACCTTAAGAAAGGCTCGGCACCAGGCCCCGATGGCTTCTCTACGGGGTATTACAAAACCTTTGGCCCAGTCATTGCTCCCTACTTAACAAAATTTTTCAATTCAGTAAGAAATGGCACAGTCCTTCACAGTGACTCCAATAGAGCATTTGTGTCGGTCATCCCCAAACCGGGAAAGGATCACTCTGATGTTAGCAACTTCAGACCCATCTCTTTGATAAACAATGACCTCAAAATTATGACTAAAGTGTTAGCGAATAGACTGTCTAAAATTATAGACCAATATGTCCATAAAGACCAGGTTGGCTTTATCCCGGGTAGGCAGGGCCCTGACCAGATCCGTAGAGCAGTTGATATAGTGTCGCTGCTTAACTCATAATGGGATGGGAGCTCCGCTCGGTAGGGGTACATCTTATCTATCGACTTACAAAAAGCCTTTGACATGGTAGACTGGCTTTATCTGTTTGAAGTATTAAAAAGATGGGGATTTGGTCCCAGATTTATCCAAATCTTAAAAGCCTTATACTCAACCCTAGTGCCCAAGTCAAGCTGCATAGCTTCTATTCTGATCCTTTCCCTATCTTCCGGGGCACTAGACAAGGGTGCCCCCTATCCCCTTTAATCTTCGCAATAGCGATGGAGTCTTTGGCCATTGCCATTAGAGAAAATCCAAATATCCGAGGGATTGACTGTGGTCTGTACTCACACAAATGTGCGTTATTCGCGGACGACCTACTCATGTTCATCTCTTCCCCCCTCACGTCAACTCCTAGGGTTATTCAGCTTCTCCAAACGTTCGGAGAAATTTCAGGTTTATGTGTAAACTGGTCCAAATCAACAGCTTTTAACGTATCCTTGCAGGAACAAACTTTAATCCGACTTAAAGAACAATTTCAGTTCAGTTGGAGTTCCTCCCAGATCCCTTACTTGGGGATCAGTCTGGCAGCCAATATCAACAAACTATTTGATGTTAATTACCCCCCTCTCCTCAAAAAATTGGCACAGGACATTTCAAATTGGGATCAGGAGGGCCTATCTTGGTTGGGTAGAATAAACGCAATCAAGATGACCCTCCTTCCTAGGATTCTCTATTTCTTCAGGGCCCTCCCCATTCCGGTTAAGAAGTCTGATTTACAAAAATTGCAGTCCCTCATTTTGAAATTCGTTTGGGCGTGCAAGGGTTTCAGATGTTCAGCTAAGGTGCTCTATAGGAGACGTAACCAAGGAGGTCTGGGTCTACCACACCTCTTTCATTATTACCAGGCGGCTCAACTGGCCCGGTTCTCAATTGTCTTCTCTAGAGGGAACACTCCAGACTGGGTCAAAATAGAGAGACAGGCAGTTCCCCATAACACTATTGACTTCCTGTTGGGTATCCCTCACAGATTGAGGCCCCCGATCCTTTCCCCTACTTTGTCCCACTCTATGGCACTATGCGATTCAGTTTTCAAATCTCCTAACCTGATTTCATCTCTCCGCCCTCTTAACCCTCAGTTTACACCTGGACATCAGGGCTTTTAAATGGTGAACAAACAAAGGTCTGTATCGTATAGGACATTTTCTATCGCTGGCCGGTCCTTTGTCCATGTCACACTGTATTAACAAACTAGAGATGCCACCCTCTGAAAAATTTAATTTTGCCCAAATACACCATTTTCTCACCGTTTGGTGGAACTCCAGGAAAGATCATCAAGGTATTACCCCTTATAAACAATGGTGTTCGGGATCCGTTCAAACAAGAGGAGGCATCTCCTTGATCTACGCTTCGCTGGCGGAGGACTCTTCTAGATCACCCTTTGTGGACAAATGGGAAAGGGATCTAAATGTAGAATGGGATACGGGCAATTGGACCGCGTTGTTTGTGCGCTGCTATAAAGGGATTACTAATATTTAATATATGAAGGAAGCTAACTTAAAGGTATTTATCAGATGGTACTTGGTACCTTCCCGATTAGCCGCCATGTTTCCTAACTCCTCCAACTTATGCTTCAGGGAATGTGATCATATAGGGACCTTCCTCCACACGTGGTGGGAATGTCCCCACCTTAGGGGATTTTGGAACAGAATTCTTAACCTAATTCGTAAGATCTCAGGCCTCCCAATCCCTCAATGTCCAGAAATAGCCCTGTTCAACTCTAAACCAGATGGTCTAACCAAACCTCTATTTAAACTCGTCCAATTCATCTTAATGGGTGCCAAAATTACAATTGCTAGGTCTTGGAAACGGCCGTCTGTTTCCTTCTCGGAAGCTAAACGGATAGTGACTTGGATTATGATCCAGGAAAAACTGGCCAGCCACATTCTGGATACTTCCCCTAAATTCGACCTAGTCTGGGACCCATGGAAGAACTACCTGAATATTCCGGGGTGATCCCCCCTCTTCTGCTACCTTGATTAGCCCCTGCGGTGTCTGCTTTCCTTCTTCCCGTCTTATGCTTCCTCTTCTTTTCTATGTCTCTATGCTCACTTTTCTTCCTATCTTGTCTTATTCTCAATATCTTTTTTCACTAGGGTCTGTATACTTGTTGGGCGGTGTCGCCCCCTTCTAGTTAATTGGTTGGTAAGGGGGGGTATTTTAAGACTCTCCGAAAAGTGTCTGTAATATAAAGATCCTGACTGTTCAGGCAATCTATGCTCCTTTAGTTCTGGGAGAGGTTATTGCTTTAATTAGCTATGCATGTTGGGGGGTTTGTTAACCTTTTGCCAACATAATACTCTGTATTTAATATGAGTTTTATAGTACAATGACCTCTAGTTTCTTACAAACATCTCACTCTGTATTTTTGAAAAATTCTCTCAATAAAAAGATTTGAAACGAGAAAAAGCATGGATCACATAGTGACAGTTTTTTTGTTTACATTTGTAACCGGCTGTGATTGGACATAGCCGGTCACATGATAAACAGTCAATTTCATTACAGATCGGGAAAGCGCTGTGTCCGAGGGACACCCGCCCCCCCCCGATCATGCGGGTGCGTCTCTGGGGGCGCTCATCAGGCCTGCATGCGGTGCGCTGCCATTTATCAGCAAACAATGTGATTGGCTGTGATTACACACAGCCGATCACACAGTAAACAGCCAATTTAACTGGCTGCTAACCGTGATCGATGACAGCCTGTGTCCGGCGGACACGAGCCGTGCACGAGCGATGCAATGCGCGCCCCCTGCATCAATAGACGCCCAATCAGGATAATGAAGCCACCGCCCGGCCGTCATTTTTCAGTAGGCAAAGTGGGAAGTGATTAAAGCTCACACCTTTGACCTACATATAAATAAAATAGTAAATACAATATAACTATACATAGTTACATTTTACTGCTAAATAACACTTGCAGACTATCTTCAAGTATTATTTTACAGAGGAGCAGCTGCATTTTGACAGATGATCCTGATCCAGATACTGCATAGCTATTCTCGGCTATCATTTTGACAGCCAGTAGTTGCAGTTGATACCAGTAGGAGGAGCAAGGGTATGGGAAGATAAGCAGGATGTAAAAGTCAAAGTTTTTAGAGCATAACTCCTAGTTTAAGGTGGTTAATCATTCATTATTTTTGTAGCCATGTGCTCCCTTGGGAGTAGCGTTAGTTGAGGTTCACCTGATAGCTGCCCTCAATCCCACCATATCTCACACATCCAAAGACACTGACCAGGCCGGTTCTTGTTTTTGTTCTTTTATTTAGGGAAATAGCTTGGATGGGGAAAAGGGGTGACTGTGGGATGCCCCAGAAATTATTGTACACAACTTCCATATATAGTCCTGTATATGCACACTTGCCCTGCAGACTATCCTTCTGCAGACTGTTACTCATCACAACTCTCCAGCACTCAGCTTGCTGACCATTTCTCCTCACAGTTCTCTCTCCAGCACTATACTTGCAGACTATTGCTCCTTCACTTCTCTCCAGTACATCTCTTGGTTTCCAGCTTGAAAGGAAATTTATCAAGCTTCTTTACTCCTTTCTCTTCCCCACGGCTAGAACATGGTGAGGCCTACACTGTGTCAGCCGGATCTCAGGAACACCCATTACAGGCCAGGGATCACGGGCCCCTGAATATGTAGCTTAGTACGTTGGTGCTAGCAGGGCCTTTGATGGACTACATCTCCCAGCACATCCCTCTTCCAGGTCTGACCAACCTTCTTTTCCTCACAGTGACACTCCTTCCCCTGACTGGCTCCCAAGGCTTCCACAGACTGTCCACTATTCCTCTCCCAACCTGCTCCAACACTTTTTCTTTCAGCTCCCAGGATCTGTCACTCACGGACTCCAGTGGACCACTTTAAAGTCTCTCAGTAGCACCTCTGCTGCTCTACTGTTCCCTCTAGGAATCACCTCCACTCCTGGCTGCACCCGAACCTCCAGGCCTCAAGGTCACCCCCCCCCAAACCGGGGGCTTCCTCCCGGGTAGAGGCCTCCACAGCACCCCCTGCTACATATTCAGACTTCCACCCATGACAACTCCTCCCAGGTTGGGCTGATCCTGAGTATTTAAGTAGGCCTGCCCCCTGCCAATCCTGATTGGGGATTGGTCAGGGCTCCTTAGAACACTCCAGATGGCTCCCAACTCTCTGACTATAAACCTACCCCCAGTTTATAGAAAGAAGTGGGAGGTTTTGGTGACCTCATTTGTTGAATCAACTCAATCCTCCCTGAGCCACTCCCCAAGCCCAGATCAAAACATTCAGACCTGCTCCTACAGTCAGGCCTGACTACATTTTACCTCTCCTGCAAAAAATCCTATCTCAAAAACACCTACACTCTTGGGGTGCTACATTTGTATTCATTTATGGTTAGTATCACTAGAACTCTGCTTTCAAGTTTGTATAGCAATCTCTAATTTCATCATGTCCTAAGATTCTGATGGCATATACTATTTATCATTTCTATTAATATAAAGAACAGATAAACTTCTGCTTAAGTGTCCCTCATACAGGAAGTATGAATAGACCTGTATTTATTCAAAATATTTTATTTGTCCTGCAGACATCTGGCACTTCTTCCCTTCTTCCTGTACTGGGTCCCTCCTGCTATTTGTTGTGGGAAAGGACTGGACCTGCACAATCATTTGAGTTGAAGTGGGGCATTGTTTTAAACAACATGATTGATGCCCACATGACCAGCTCTGACTTCTGATATTGGATAAGCTCTTGATTTCTAAGGTTTAGCTCATGCTTATCTAGATCTAGTCTCTGATCTAATTTCTTTAAAAAAATGTATCACAATCTCATGTAATGGACTATTCTTTCATTCAGCTATAAAATATTCAATTTCTAGCTCTTGCTTAACTAAGTAATATAGTTAATATCATTTTACAAATTGTGGGTTTCTTTTAATATATGTTTCATTAAAATAAAAATATAAGATTCATTAAAATCTAAAAAAAGTTATCATTTGTATTATACACTTGACTGTTGTGCAGTTGTAAAACTGTCAATGCATATAATTAGTTTTATCATTTTAAAGCCAACATGTCTTACCTGAGAAGGTAAATCAATCAAAGGAAACCTTTCCTAAGAAAATCCTGGAAGCATATATTGCTACTTCTCCCTGTACAAATACTGGTTGATTAGTGGCATGCTAATTCTGGCTTTAATATTTTGAGTAACTCATGCAGAACAAGTATGCGAGTAGGACTTCTGACTTTACCCTTATTTGCATAATTGTACAAACAACTAAAAGTATTGAAACCAATATGTCAGTATTATCACTAGACAGCATCCTTAGAAGGAGGTCAACAATGGCATCCAACACAAATCTCAACAAATCCCATAGAAGACAGGCTGGAATATGCCAAAGTCATCACAGTTCAATCCTAAACTCTGAGATGTGACACTTTACTATACTTTGAAGTTCTTGGCTTTATAAATAAGGCAAATCTTTAATACCAAATACATATTGTTCACAGAGCTTTGGCTAGAATTGCATATGGTCTAAAGCTACAGAAAGGGGATCGGTCAGTTATGGTTGATTCCATTGTACACTTCCATTGGCAGTGTACTTACTGTAAGTTATAGAGAAAGAACACTGATCAGAAAATTCAGTAGATTTAAAGGTCATCTCCAGGAAAAAAAAAATCCAGATCTCTTTTATTTAGGCCAGCACTCTGCAATATGTGAGGGTCCCATGCAGTCACATTACTTCATTTTATATAGGCACTGCACACTAGCTGTTGGAAGGTTCCATCATCAGGTACTCATTAGAGTGCTTACAGAGTCCGGAAAAATTCCAGCTCGAAGTCACAACAAGCGACAGACAATAGACTTGTCAACTTGATGGCACAGAAGGCAACATCCAAACACTGGTCACCACTAAAGAGCCAACTCCCTCAAACTCTGCCCTTCTTTTTAATATTTTGATAAAGTGCATTCACTTTTGGTAAGACTCATTTAGAAATATGCATTAACACAAATAGATGTGGCAGCTACTTTATTGTTGCTTCTTCTTTACATATGCACATTTGGTTTAATAACTCCACAATCGCTTTACAATAAACTGTAGTATTTTTGTTTAAAATAGTTGTATTTCCTGTAAAATAGCTGTATTTTGAAATGCTTTGCATCCTGCCATTGGTATCATAATCCTTTTCTTCTAAGCCATTTGCCCTTCCAAATAAGTATTTAATCCTTGCTTTGAAATCTCGTTAGTATTAATTATATTTATTCATACTTTTTGCTCTGGATATCATTCTGCTCATTAGTTTTCTGTGGGTGGTTTATCTCAGCTATTCTACAATAAGCCATAATACAGCCACAATGAAGATGTTGTTAAGCATGCAAATTTCAGTTAGCAAACTACATTTGGGTCAGGTTTTTTCAGTTAAAAGGTTCTTTAAGGAGAGAGTCCAGGCAACAAGTAGAAGCAATTAGTGACCTTCTAAATTCATAAATGAATTGCTGCAGCTGTGCTAAAATCAGAAAGTTCTGTGCAGTACACTGAAACAACAAGCATATCCTACTGTGTCAGTAGAAGGTCCTGCATTACAAGTCACATTCAAAATTTCAAAGTAGGTTTGAATCTATTGTTTGCTGAAAGAAACACTTTAGTGCTGATTTTTGTATGTGAAAGACAGCAAGGAGCCTGTGGTAGGTGTTCTAGTTGTGGTCTATTCTGACTAAATTATTGATATTAAGGGCATATTAAAAGTTATAGATATTTGGAATGATGCACCATTGTTATGTAGCCAAGAGCACCTATACCAGTGGTGCCCACTACCAGGGAGCCTTAAATATGGCCCCAGATATATCTTAAAAGATAAGTTCACCTTTAGGAACATGTTACATGTTACACCTATGGTGTCAAAGCACCCCAACCCGATCCCCCATTGCAACAGCAGGCAGTGGATCCTCTCACTTCAATAGCATGACTGCTTGCGTAGCCCCTTGAACACTTAGGGAGCACTGCTGTTTCAGAAGACACTGCTGCAGAAGAGGCCACAGAGGAAGAAGAAGAGAAGGGGTTGGAGGAAGCAGATGTGGCAGAATCACCACCATTTTTTTGGAGGCGGGGTGGTGGAACTAGCTCCAACACTGAATTCTGTCCTGCATTCTTCCCAGCTGCCAGCAGAGTTACCCAGTGCGACGTGAAGGAAAAGTAACGTCCCTGACCATGCCTGTTGGACCATAAGTCAGCAGTAATATGAACCTTCTTGCTGACCTCCCTGTCCAAGGAGGCCAAAACATTGGCTTCCACATGACGGTAGAAAGCTGGAATGGCCTTATGTGAAAATACATTTATTTTTGGAACCTGCCAAAGTGGTACAGCACATTCCACAAATTTATGAAAGGGGGCAGTGTCTACCAGCTGAAAAGGCAGCAGTTGTAGTGCTAGCAAAGCTTGGCCAAGCTAGCATTTAGACGCTGAGCATGTGGATGGCTGGGACAGTATATTTTTTTTTTTACAGTTCAGCAACTGGGGTAGGGAAATTTGCCTGCTGAAATCAACTGGTGGTGTACTGCTAGCAGATTGGCTGCAAGTACTTGTGGCACCCATTGCTATATCTTTCTTCCTCTCAGTGCAGGCTTTTGAGAGGACTGGAGGTATATTAAGGGTTGAGGTCACAGATGAAAAGCAAGAAGAAGTCAACCTTTTATGATGTGAGTCATTGAGGTGCTGTTGCCAACGGACTACATGGCAGGTCATCATATGTCTTGTCAAGCATGTGATGCCCAAGCCGCTGCTGTTCTGGCCACGCTTGATCCACTTCAGACATAGATTGCAAACAGCAACAGTGCTACTGCACAAGTATTGAAAAAAGCCCACATCATTGAACTTTTGGAAGTCAGGGGAGAGTCAGCAGTGCATTGCACTTGTGGAGCTTTGTGGTGTGATGCAATAGTTTGGCTGCCCTTAAGCTGGCCCCTGGAGGACATCCTGCCTCATTGGAGTTGTGCCTCCTCCTCCTCACTTTCCTTTTCTCTTCTCTCAAGCACCCAAGTACAGTCAGTGTCCTCATTATCTCCTCCCTCCTCGTCACTTGAGCAAACTTGGCCTTCTTGGACTTCTTGTCCTTCTGTGGCACCCCCTCTCTCTAGGCTCACGTTAATCCCTTCCTCAACCTGGAAACTAACATTCGAGCCTTCAAATTGCTGCGCATCCTCCATCAGCATGTAACTGACACTATGGTCGAATAATTCTGGTGACTTCTTTGTGCATGATGGTGGGGCTACAGAAGGAGTAACTGTGGACAAGTATCTGGTGGAATAGGCTGCTTTGGCAGAGGATGAGGATGAGGACGGCTTAGTTATCCACTCCACCAACTCTTCTGCATGTTGTGGCTCAATAACACT
>BLSH010215412.1:639770-653362 GCA_018402905.1 Glandirana rugosa | reverse complement strand
TGACAAGAAGTTTGTAGACGTTTGACACACACTTCTCGCTTTGGTATACGGACAAGACTGTTCTTCACACAGAACAACTGTTCTGCACCAGAACGTCTGTTCTTCACACAGAACATCTGTTCTGCACACATCTGGAAATAGTTTAGAACACTTTACCTAAAACCGGGAAGGAACCATACACCTGTTCTTCAAACATTTGGAATCTGTGTGTGAAACTACAGCATAAAGAAGAACAGGCATATGGTTTCGCTCTTCACACACAGTTTGCAGATGTTTGAAGAACAGTGATATTATATCACTGATATGATATCACTGTTCTTCAAACATCTGCAAACTGATTGACACAGCTTGAAGATGATTTTAGAACAGTTCTATGGCCTCTACTGTTAATTAATACTTTTCAGACCCATTTTGAAGATGATCTCCATTTTTGCTTTTTTTATGTTTTTATTTTTTAAAAAATATTTAAAGTTATTTCCCTGTCCCCATTTCTTTGTAGGTCACTTGTCCCACCCTTACCCCCATTTCATTCCTTTTGCAGACCTCTAGGACCTTCCAGGACTATTTTAAAGCCATTTTTGTGCCTAAAAGTTCCTTGTCCCCATTGATTTCAATGGGGTTTGGGGTCCGGGACAAAGTTTGGGTTCTGTCCGGACCCGAACCCGGACTTTGTCCCGAAGTTCGGCCGAACCAGCAGAACCCGGACTTCTAGAAGTTCGCTCATCTCTAATCATGACACTTCCACCACCATGCTTAACTGTAGGCAAGACTGTCTTTCTGCTCCTCACCTGGTTGCCGCCACACACGCTTGACACCATCTGAACCAAATACGTTTATCTTGGTTTCATCAGACCACAGGCCACGGTTCCATTAATCCATGTCCTTAGTCTGCTTGTCTTCAGCAAACTGTTTGTGGGCTTTCTTGTGCATCATCTTTAAAAGAGGCTTCTTTCTGGGACAACAGCCATGCAGACCAATTTGATGCAGTGTCTGGCATATGGTCTGAGCACTAACAGGCTGACCCCTGACCCCTTCAACCTCTGCAGCAATGCTGGCAGCACTCATACCTCTATTTCCCAAAGACAACCTCTGGATATGACGCTGAGCAAGTGCTCTCAACTTCTTTAGTCAACCATGGCGAGGCCTGTTCTGAGTGGAACCTGTCCTGTTAAACCGCTGTATGGGCTTGGCCCCCGTGCTGCAGAGTTCTTTGCCATGAGGTACCATGTTGAACTTCCAGTGACCAGTATGGAGAGTGAGAGCGATAACACCAAATATAACACACATGCTCCCCATTCACATCTGAGACTTTGTAACACTAACGAGTCACAGGACACTGGGGAGGGAAAATGGCTAATTGGGCCTAATTTGGACATTTTGACTCAGGGGTGTACTCAATTTTGTTGCCAGCGGTTTAGATATTAATGGCTGTGTGTTGAGTTATTTTGAGGGGACAGTACTAAATTCTGCCACCTTCTTTTTGCATATATGCACTTGTTATAAGGATTTGGGTTTTTCTGGCCCTTAAAGGAGAAAGAGCCAATGAGGTATCTGTGTCCATGCCTGTATCATGCCAGTAATCTGCAGTTATCCCCAGAGGGGAATACCGCTGTTTTGTTTCAGCTGTGAGGTGAGCAGTTTGTGACACTGGTGGAGGAGAGCACAAGCACCTTATTTGCATATGTTTGCACAGTTGGTGATTTGAGTGACTATCAAGAGTCATGTCAATCAACTTTATTGCACTTTTGATGAACTTTGTTATTTGTATACATAAGCACTAGCACTTTTACTTTTAGGGCTTTGTACAGATATTCATTACAATTTTGCACAAGTTGAGGAATTGATGCACTATGTCCATTTATCTTGAATGATTTATTAATTCATACTTATAAGCACCAGCACTTTGATTTTCAGAAATTTGCTGTATGGACATTCATTGTAATGCTTCACAGTTGAAGAATTAATTTATTATTTTCATTATATTCACAATGATTGATTTATTTATTCACTTTGTATATTGATTCATAATAGTAGCGCAGCACTGTTTATGTATATACTGGCTTAGCTAAGTGGAGTGAAAGCACTTGTTTAGTGGCAGCAACTACTCTTTATTTTATTTTTTTTGTTTTTTTCTTTTCAGTAGATTAACTGTGTATTTGCACTGATTGATATTTACGCACTATAGTTTTTTGCGAATGTTCAATCACCTAAAGCTATCCTGCATAAAACTCCTGGTCTATGAATACAATCCCTGTGTCCTGTACTATGCTATTGCAGTGATTGTGAAGTCTTTACAACAAACATGTTATACTTACCTGTTCTGTGCAATAGAACTGCACAGAGCGGCCCTGATCCTCCTCTTCTGGGGTCCCGTCAGCGCTCTGGACTCTTCCTAGTTGCTTCCTATGGTGGCACCTGTGGCTTCAATCTGATCCTTCTTGCAGAATCATCTGTAGGACAGTTTTATTCAGGCCTAATAGACCCAACTGGTTTAGTCCTAAATTTATATTATCCATGGGGCTAGGGATTCGGTGAGTATGAGTGATGTAATCTGTGTTGGTTTAGGAGCACATATGTTTTGCATTTTTTTTCAAGAGGCAAAATAACCAGCTCTTGGATAGACTGTAATCAACACTTTCTAATAGATCAAACCATACTGCACTAACCTGTCACTATCAGAAAGAGGGCTTGTTTATTCTGCATTGTTTTTTTTTTCTTTTTTGCTGATATAGGATTTCAGAAAAAAAGTGTATACCTTTTCTCTACATGTGTCAGCAACAACAGTCTGGTGTGCTCTAATCACCCTCAGCTTAAATTAGAAAAAAGCATTTAGAAGGAAAAAAATGAGCCCAAGTGTTGGCATTTGAAGAGATAGTTATTAATCAGTTGCTGTAGAATGTAGACAGACAAAAAATATAAAATATGACCTTTTAAGAACACACAGTCAGACAGTTATAATTGCAGACAGTGCATATGGAGAGGCTACATGAAAAATATCAGCAGTATTAAGATGTAAATATCCTTCCTTTTCCCCATCCCCAAATTCCAAGATACATAGCCCTTTTCTCACTAAAGGACATTACCAAAGGGTTTACTAATCTACTTATCAGCAGCAGTGCCTATCCTTTCCCTACCCTAGGGTAGAAGCAAGGCAAATTTCATTTTTTGACTCTGTTGTTAGAAGCGGATACTTGATTGTGTTTTGCCTACTCTGAGTTCAGCGGCAAGCTTGTCTGTCTCCCCCTGTCTTTCCAGAATCTTCTGGAAACATAGTGAGAGGAGAGGGCAGAGCCTGAGCTGGCACTGGATACAGCTTAAGCCAATCCCTGTTTAAGAAGAATGACCATCAGGGGGCTGACAGGTGTATATAAGGCTGAGAGCAGAGAATAGCTAGGTCCTTTTGCCTGCTGAGGGTGACCCAGTCTGGAAATGCTGTTAAACCTTCCAAGGCTTAGGAGAAGCCTTAAAAAGTCCTGGATGATTCGTGCTCAGTGAGGAGCCATTGGATCACCCCTAAAGTCACAGGAACATTCAAGGCAACACTCAGAGGGGATCTTCCTAAGAGAATTCATGCAGAGTCAAGCTGAAGCTGAGAGGAGGTCTACAGAGTGCGTGGGTCACAATGAGTAGGCCTTAGAGAATTCTCAGGAAAGAGACTGTTGCCTGCTCCTCTTCCCAATCCCTATCCCAGTTCTACAAAACAATAAAAACAACAAAAACAAAGACACTATCCGCCTGAATACTGTCTGGGGACTGAGTGAGATTGTATGCATCTGACTGGAAATAGCTCGTGCATGGCTGCTTGCTCCATTAAGGGATCGTAACCGGGGATCAGATCTGCGGACCAAGTCAGGTGTCTGCTACAATAGGTAAGTACATTTTTAATATGGCAGCCAGAAACTCTGCCCTTTTATAGTGAGGGTCTGGCAAAAAAAGGCCCCCATTATTGGCTATTCTAGGCGACCTAATCTAAGTTTGGTAGCTGGTTGCTCTGGTGGCAAATGGCCACTTTAGCTTATTAGGTTTTCCAACCGCGAAGGTCCTCAACCCAAACCTGAAGCTCATTCCTATAATATAATACAAAAGAGGTTTCTGTATTAATGCTGTTGTTTTTATTATTTAACTGAGACATTCAGGGCTTGAAGGGCATGCTTGCCAAATAACTGTGGTGTTGTATTTATCTATAGAGCTGAACTCTAGAAAAATAGCTAAACAAACAGATAACATATATATAATAAACTGTTTAACCTGCCAAAGGATTTGGAACTCTATCCACCAAGTTCTCAGTGTTACACAGCTCTGCTCCACAGCACAATCCTGTCTAGCAGGGCAGGAGAGCTGTTTCCCCCCCCTACTGTAGTCAAAGTGGAAGAAAGGCCTAACTATTTTTTGGAAATGTCATGGCTCCAGTGCCATGTCAGGCTGACCAAGATTTTCCATAGATTCCATTGTTAAATTTTACTGGAGCAATGCCATGTCAAACTGACCAAGGTTTTCCATTGTTAAATGTTACGGGAGCAGTACCATTTCAAGCTGACCAAGATCTCCCAGGAGCCAATGCAAAGTGACTAGAGTTGATCGGACACCTGGATGTTTGGGTTCGGCGGGTTCGGCCGACTTCGCGAAAAAGTTCAAGTTCAGACCGAATTTGACCCAAACTTGAACCCAAACCCCATTGAAGTGAAAGATGACCCATACTTTTGGGCACTAACATGGCTCTAAAAAAGTCCTGGAGGGCTGCAAAAGGAAGCAAGATGGGGGTAAGAGTAGGACAACTGCCATGCAAACAAATGGGGATAGGGAAATAACTTAAAATCACATAAAAATAAAAAAAAATGTAAGAGGAGGTGGATGTGGAGTAGGAGGTTGAGGAGACGGTGACCGTGGCGGTGTAGGTGGAAGTGGCGGTGGAGGAGGAGGAGGTAGCCAACACTGTTTTCTGTTTGTTTTTTTTCTAATTGGAGTAGCCCCCAAAATATTGAGACATATTAAAAAAAAAAAAAAAAAAAAAAGATCACTATCTGCAGACAAATTTAGAGATGTTCTAGCACGGGTTCACTTTTTCCAAATAAAATGTACCATGGTTTATTTTTCATGTTTCTCCTGTTACAAATTCCAGTAAAGACTTATGTTCTATAAAAAAAAAAGAATAAGTTCAATTAAGTATACCAAGGGCTGTGTGAGGCCGGTCTAAATGTTTATTCTGCACAAGGTATAGACAAGTCTTGTGGGATCCATGCCTGGTTCATTTTAATAAACGTTAGCTTGTCCACGTTGGCTGTGGTAATGCCCCCTGCCGTGCTAAACACACGTTCAGACAATACACTGGCTGCAGGGCAGGCCAACACCTCCAAGGCATAAAGGGCAAGCTCAGGCCATGTGTCCAATTTGGAGACCCAGAAGTTGAATGGGGCAGACCCATCGGTCAGTACGTGTAGGCGTGTGCATACAAAATGTTCCACCATGTTGCTGAAATGCTGCCTCCTGCTAAGACATTGCCTATCAGCTGGTGGTGCTGTTTGTTGTGGCGTGCTGCTGACAAAGCTTTTCCACATGCTAACCCTGCCTTCTGAGGCACTGCCGGTGCCACAGCTGCGTTGGCGACCTCTTCCTCCTCCTCTGCCTTCGCCTTCCACTGAGCCCCCGGTGTCATTTGGGAATGCCCTCAGTAGCCCGTCTACCAGCGTGCGCTTGTAGTCGCGCATCTTCCAATCATGCTTCAGTGAGGGGATTAAGGACGGCACGTTGTCCTTGTAAAAGGGATCCAGCAGGGTGGCCAGCCAGTAATCAGCACAAGTTACAATGTGGGCAACTCGGCTGTCATTGTGTAGGCACTGCAGCATGTAGTCGCTCATGTGTGCCAGGCTGCCCAGAGGCAAAGACAAGCTGTCCTCTGTGGGAGGCGTATCATCTGTGTCCTCCGTATCCCCCCAGCCATGCTCCAGTGATGCCCATGAGCTGCCTTGGGTGCCACCCTGCTGTGAACACGGTTCCTCCTCATCCTCATCATCATCATCATCCTTGTCCTCCTCATCCTCCAGAACTGTGCCCTGGCTTGAAAATTTTTTACTTGACCTATGCTGGTGCAGGAACCCACCCTCCAAGCCACTTGTGAATAACTGGCCTGATAATCGTGGAAATGACCCCTCTTCCTCCTCCTCTTCCTCCTGTGCAACATCCTCTTCTATCATCACCCGAAGTATTTTTTCAAGGAGACATAGAAGTGGAATAGTAATGCTGAGAACAGCGTCATCAGCACTGTCCATGTTGGTGGAGTACTCGAAACACCGCAATATGGTACACAGGTGGTGAAGTGGTGCTGTTCCGCAGAGCGACTGACCCATGCGTGCTGCAGCTGAAACTCCACTATTGCCTGCTGCTGCTCGCATAGTCTCTCCAGCATGTGCAAGGTGGGGTTCCACCTTGTGTGCACGTTGCATAGGAGGCGGTGAGCGCGAAGGCTGAAGTTCCGCTGCAGCGCAGACAGGCGAGCAGCAACAGGGTGAGAACACCGAAAGCGCGCACAGACGGCCCGCACTTTCTGCAGCAGCTCTGACATATCCGGGTAGTTTTTTAGAAATTTCTGCACCACCAAATTCAGCAAATGCACCAGGCAAGGGATGTGCGTCAAACCGGCTAGGCCTCAGTGGCAACAACCACTCATTGGTCTGTTGTTCAATGCCCGTCCACAGCTCCTGCGCAGTGTGGGGTTTATCCCCCAAACATATCAGTTTTAAAACAGTTTGCTGTCATTTCCCCCTGGATGTGCTGATGTTGGTGGTGAAGGTGTTACGCTGACCGGATGAGGAGGTGGTAGAGGAGGAGGAAGCGGAGTAGGAGGAGGAGGTAACAGGAGCCAAAGAGAAATGCCCTGCAATCCTCGGTGGCGGAAGGACATGTGCCAAACTGCTATCCGCCTCTGGCCCACCCACCACTACATTTGCCCAGTGTGCAGTTAGCGAGATATAGCATCCCTGCCCATGCTTACTGGTCCACGTATCAGTGGTTATGTGGATCTTGCCACAGATGGCGTTGCGCAGTGCACACTTGAGCTTGTCCCTGACTTGTTTGTGCAGGGAACGGATGGCTCACCTGGAAAAGTAGCGGCGGTTGGGAACCACGTACTGTGGGACAGCCACCGCCATCAGGTTTTTAAAACTGTCTGTGTCCACCAGATGGAATGACAGCATTTCAAAGGCCAGGAATTTTGATATGCTGGCATTCAGGGCCATAGATCATGAGTGGGTAGGGGGGTACTTCCTCTTTCTCTCCAGTGTTTGGGAGATGGAGAGCTGTAAGCTTCCATGGGACCATGTGGAAATGCTTGGGGACGGTGGCGGACATGGTGGCGTTGCTGTCACATCGTCTGTTTGCTGGGTGGCAGGTGACACTGGCACTGAAGAGGTGGAGGAAGAGGCCGAGGCAGCAGCAGAAAAGGAAGCAGGAGTAGCCCGAGAACTTTTTTGGATTTTGAGGTACTTATTCCACTGCAGCTCATGCTTTGCATGTAGATGCCTGGTCATGCAGGTTGTTCTCAGGTTTAGAACATTTATGCCTCGCTTCAGGCTCTGATTGCACAGCGTGCAAACCACTCGTGTCTTGTAGTCAGCACATTGTCTGAAGAACTGCCACGCCAGGGAACTCCTTTGAGCTGCCTTTGGTGTGCTAGGTCCCTGGGTGCGGTGGGTAGTAGCAGGCGTACTGTCTAGGGGACGGTCGCTCCACTTTGCTTCCTCTTTTGCTGTGTTGGTGCCTCTGTGCGACCACCACTTCTTCCTCCAAACTGCACAAGTCACTCACATCACCTTCATTCCATGTGGGGTCTAGGACCTCATCATCCTCCACATCATCTTCCACCCACTCTTCACCACTGTCCTCCTTGTCAGTCTGCACACTGAAGAAAGCCGCAGCAGTTGGCACCTGTGTTTCATCATCATCAGAGACGTGCTGCGGTGATGTTTCCATATCCTCATCCTGAAATAGAAGTGGTTGGGCATCGGTGCACTCAATGTCTTCCACTTCTGGGGCAGGGCTATGTGGATGGCCCACGGAAAGCACACCAGCAGAGTCATCAAAAAGCATAAGAGACTGCTGCATGACTTGGGGCCCAGACTGCTTGGCTGATTTACAAGGGGCTGAGGTGAAAGACAGATGGCCATGGGATTCAGGTGCCAACTCTGAGCTTTCAGCAAGGGACCAGGTGGGAGACAATGTGAAGGAACTGGAGGCATTTCAGCCACCCAATCTACTATCGCCTGCACTTGTTCTGGCCTCACCATTCGTTGAGCGGCATTTGGGCCTACCATATACCGGTGAAGGTTCTGTCGGCTACACTTTTTAATTTTGTGCAAGAAATGCACAGCAATGTGCAAATGTACTATGTAGCACTATTTTTTTTTTTTTTTAAACCAGCAATGTCGACGCACTTTTTAATTTTGTACAAGAAATGCATAGCAAGGTGCAAATGTACTATGTAGCACTATTTTTTTTTTTAAACCAGCAATGTCAAGACACTTTTTAATTTTGTGCAAGAAATGCACAGCAAGGTGCAAATGTACTATGTAGCACTATTCATTATTCTTTTTTTTTAAACCAGCAATGTAGACGCACTTTTTGTTTTTGTGCAAGAAATGCACTGCTGGCCACAAATGTAGTATTTACATTTTTTTTTTAAACCGGCAATGTAGACGCACTTTTTATTTTTGTGCAAGAAATGCACCGCTGACCACAAATGTAGTATTTAGAATATTTTTTTTTTTTTAAACCAGCAATGTAGACGCACTTTTTAATTTTGTGCAAGAAATGCACCACTGGCCGCAATTGTAGTATTTAGAATATTTTTTTTTTAAACCCGCAATGTAGACAAACTTTTTATTTTTGTGCAAGAAATGCGCCGCTGACTGCAAATGTAGTATTTAGAATATTTTTTTTTTTTTTAAACCAGCAATGTAGACGCACTTTTTAATTTTGTGCAAGAAATGCCCCGCTGGCCGCAAATGTAATATTTTGCACAAAAAAAAAAAATGTTTTAAATTGTCTAACTGCAATGTAAAAGCAGTATTTAAATATGCCAAAACGTTGCCAACTGAACTAACAGAACACGATTAAAGTAGTGTCCCTGACACACAAGCAGTTGCAAGTGCACTGCACTTGCAAAAATGGCTGCAAACGCCCACCTAACAAACAGAAAAATTGCTTAGGATTTATATGAGGCACTTTGCTTAGCAAACAAAATGTACTCTAGCAAACAAAAATTTTCCTCTAGCACCCACCCACCAATAAATCGCTGTTTTTAACAGATTTTCTAAAGCTAATCTGTCCCTCACAGCAGTAGCAGCATCCTCTCCCTGCACTAGTATGAGATGGTTTTCTAAAGCTAAACTGTCCCTCACAGCAGCAGCAGCATCCTCTCCCTACACTAGTATGAGATGATTTTCTAAAGCTAATCTGTCCCTCACACCAGCAGCAGCATCCTCTCCCTACACTAGTATGAGATGATGTGACATGCAGCACTACGTGACTCCAGCTTATATAGAGGCTGGGTCACATGATGCACTGGCCAATCACAGCCATGCCATTAGTAGGCATGGCTGTGATGGCTTTTAAGGGCAAACGAGTGAAATTGATGATTGGCTGCCCTGCAGCTATTCAACAGGCGCAAAAAAATACCCGAACCCCGAACCCGGACTTTTCCTCAAATGTCCAGGTTCGGGTTCGGGACACAGACACCCTAAAGTCCGGTACAAACCCGAACTTTACAGTTTGGGTTCGCTCAACTCTTAAAGTGACGTATGGTGCCATGGCCCCTAAATGAGGAAGTGAAATTAGATATAGGCATAAATGAGGTAAGTGAACAGAAAAAAAAATAATAAATTGCCAATTCATTTTAAGGATTCACTTTAGTGCTGCATGGTGAGGAGTGAAAGATTTGGGTGGAACTCTACTTTAAGACCACCACACATAAAAGCAGTATTTCTCTCTGCTGACTCACTATGCTGCATAATAGAAATCTAATAGATGCAGTTGGATACATGAAACAACTACATACAGTATCTCACAAAAGTGAGTACATCCCTCACATTTTTGTGAATATTTTATTATATATTTTCATGTGACAACACTGAAGAAATAACACTTTGCTACAATGTAAAGTAGTGAGTGTACAGCTTGTATAACAGTGTAAATTTGCTGTCCCCTCAAAATAACTCAACACAGCCATTAAATGTCTAAACCGCTTGCAACAAAAGTGAGTACAACCCTAACTGAAAATGTCCAAATTGGGCCCAATTAGCCATTTTCCCTCCCCGGTGTCATGTGACTCATTCGTTTTACAAGGTCTCAGGTGTGAATGGGGAGCAGGTATGTTAAATTTGGTGTTATTACTCTCAGTCTCTCATACTAGTCACTGGAAGTTCAACATGGCACCTCGTGGCAAAGAACTCTCTGAGGATATGAAAAAAATAATTGTTGCTCTACATAAAGATGGTCTAGGCTATAAGAAGATTGCCAAGACCCTGAAACTAAGCTGCAGCACGGTGGCCAAGATAATAGAGCGGTTTAACAGGACAGGTTCCACTCAGAACTCAAGAAGTTGAGAGCACATGCTCAGCGTCATTTCCAGAGGTTGTCTTTGGGAAATAGATGTATGAGTGCTGCCAGCATTGCTGCAGAGGTTGAAGGGGTGGGGGGTCAGCCTGTCATTGCTCAGACCAGATGCCGTACACTGCATCAAATTGGTATGCATGGCTGTCATCCCAGAAGGAAGCCTCTTCGAAAGATGATGCACAAGAAAGCCCACGAACATTTTGCTGAAGACAAGCAGACAGGGCATAGATTACCGGAACCATGTCCTGTGGTCTGATGAGACCAAGAAAAACTTATATGGTTCAGGTGTCAGGCATGTGTGGTGGCAACTTGGAGAGAAGTACAAAGACAAATGTGTCTTGCCTACAGTCAAGCACGGTGGTGGGAGTGTCATGGTCTGGAGCTGCATGAGTGCTGCCGGCACTGGGGAGCTACAGTTAATTGAGGGAAACATGAATGGCAACATGTACTGTGACATACTGAAGTAGAGCATGATCCCCTTTCCTTCGGAGACTGGGCCACAGGGCAGTATTCCCACATGATAACGACCCCAAACACACCTCCAAGACGACCACTGCCTTGCTAAAGAAGATGAGGGTAAAGATGATGGACTGGCCAAGCATGTCTCCAGACCTAAATGGTATTGAACATCTGTTGGGCATCCTCAAATGGAAGGTGGAGGAGCGCAAGGTCACTATCCACCAGCTCTGTGATGTCATCATGGAGGAGTGGAAGAGGACTCCAGTGGCAAACTGTGTAGTTCTGATGAGCTCCATGCCCAAGAGGGTTAAGGCAGTCCTGGAAAATAATGGTGGCCGCACAAAATAGTGACAGTTTGGGCCCAATTTGGACATTTTCACTTAGGGGTGTATTCACTTTTGTTGCCAGCGGTTTAGACATTAATGGCTGTGTTTTTAGTTAATTTGAGGGACAGCAAATGTACACTGTTATACAAGCTGTACACTCACTACTTTACATTGTAGCAAAGTGTCATTTCTTCAGTGTTGTCACATGAAAAGATAGAATAAAATATTTACAAAAATGTGAGGGGTGTACTCACTTTTGCAAGATACTGTATAAAATACATTATAACATCTGTACCATTTTAGCCAATGGTTCATTTGTCTGCATTTCCTTCATCCTATTCCACTAAATGCATTGCATGAACCATTTTTGTTGTTTTACACATTCATTTACTGAGTACAATAAAATAATAATGGCTGTGAAAGGAGAATGAGGAGGATAATGAAAATGTCTGATCTCTGTTAATGGTTATACTGTATGAATGTATGACTTATTCATATGCTTTCTTTGTTGTAGGGATATTATACACAATACAAACATGGGATCATCATGGCACACACTGTTTAGCTAGCTGATGTTTTTATATAGAACTTCAGTTTATCTCAATGTTCTATAGTTGTATTATTATGCAAGCCATTTATGATGTTTTGGCTGTATCCACTTCATCCTTTAATGTTGATTGGTTTTAATTAATTACTTTATGTTCTCTTCCCGTGGATTAGAGATGAGATGGATTCTTAAGGATTAGATGCCTCATAATTGTATATTTTCCTCACTTTTGGTTTATTTTACATGATGTGCAACAACAAGCCACAGGCAGAAGCGATGGAATGTTAAAAGCAGCATCATAATTAGCTATGTCTACAGGCACATGAATCTTCTTGTTAGCAGCATTATAGCAATTTCAAAGGAAACAAAATGCCTCTTACTTTACCTTTCTTGTATTCTATTAAAGTTATGTCTCTCATTAAAGTGGAACTAAACTCTCTCAATCAACATTAACCATATTTAATTCTTATGTTGCTATCCATAGTACATAGATAGGAAGGTATAATATATTTACTTAACTTTTATTTTTACATTTCTTCAGCTCCTTCCTGGTTTCTGGTCTAGGCCAAATTATGTCATATATCCCAGAATGCTTAATTGGATTTTTTTTTCTTTCATTCGGAGGAGGGGAGGAAGGACTTTCACAGCAAAGCACACACTCCTGCCTTTATGCCTGAGCTAAGGGCAGATGGATTCCAGGGTGTAAATGCAACATGCCCTTACTCAAGATGGCCATTGCTTAAAATGCTAGGGAGGTGTTTTTCAAAGTGATTACTTAATAAAATAAAGCACGGAGACATGGATGGATGGGTCTGTGAATATTAAAATAGTATTTTATTTTGTTGTGTTCAGATACCGTTTAGTTCCACTTAAATAGTCAGCATGAACTTCACAGAGTATAAAATTCAAATTTACAGATATTTACTCCCACATTCAAAGCATCATTGCAAATCATTTCAGAAGATCACCTTTGTGAGCACCAAAAATTTGGTGCTGTATGCACCTGTTCTGGCTATTTCCGATTAACAAAATAGACAAAGTATATTAGGCTCTCTAACTGCACAAAAAGCCTATCAGTCAAGCCTAGCCATGAGTGTAGCTTCAAGGTTCACAACTGTAACCCCGCACACACATAGTCTGATTGGCTGCCCTGAGCCAGTGAGCCCTGAACCAGTGACTGACTGGCATTGGATGCTGTGGGCGGGGGGCGGGACTGTGGCGGACGCGCAGCACTCCACCGGATTTCAGTCCCGACTCCTGCACCGCAGACCATCCACTGCCAGCATACTCTCCGCAAGATAAGCTCTGCACAATGCACACTGCCAGCCTTCCTATTAGATGGGGTAAGTCCATGACTTGTCCTGACTTCGGGGGGGGGTCTGTCAGTGCCGAGTGTATACTGCGATATAGTGGCTCTGTATACTCCTATCTGGTGACTGTATACCCTATCTGGGGCTCTGTATACTCCTATCTGGTGACTGTATACTCTATCTAGGGCTCTGTATACTGCGATATGGTGACTCTGTATACCCCTATCTGGTGACTGTATACTCTTATCTGGTCCTTCCGACCGTCACACGTAACACGTCTCGAATCGAACGCCTCTCATACGACCGTCACCTACCAGACGCCACGCCCTCAGTCCTGACTTTAGG
>BLSH010215412.1:626325-639760 GCA_018402905.1 Glandirana rugosa | reverse complement strand
CACATATGTCTCCGTGGTCTATCCCCATATGTCAGTGGTCTATCCCCATATGTATCAGTGGTATAGCGTCATATGTCTCGAGGTCTATCCCATTTGTCAGTGGTCTATCCTCATGTGTCTCGGGGTCTATCCACATATTTATCGTGGTCTATCCCATATGTCAGTGGTCTATCCCCATATGTCTCAGGGTCTATCCATATATGTCTCGGGGTCTATCCCATATGTCAGTGGTCTATCCCATATGTCGTCACAAGGGGTTGGGTCAGGAGTTCCGGGTGGTTGTCCAGTACAAAAGTCCTAAAGGGAGTCTACTTAGTCGACACCATTAATGATTCCGTCACTTTGACTAGTTTAGTGGACACGTTTTATTACCTTTAGGACTTTTGTTCTGGACAACAACCCGGAACTCCTGTCCCAACCTCTTGTGACCATATGTCTCAGGGTCTATCCACATATGTATCGTGGTCTATCCCATATGTCAGTGGTCTATTGGGGAACACTGCTGTATACCCTATCTGGTGACTGTATACCCTATCTGGGGCTCTGTATATACCTATCTGGGACTCTGTATACCCCTATCTGGTGACTGTATACCCTATCTGGTGCTATTTATACACCTATCTGGGGCTCTGTGTACTCCTATCTGGTGACTGTTTACCCTATCTGGAGCTCTGTATACTGCGATATGGTGACTATGTATACCCCTATCTGGTGACTGTATACCCCTATCTGGTGCCTCTGTATACACCTATCTGGGACTCTGTATACTGCGATATGGTGGCTCTGTACACCCTATCTGGTGACTGTATATCCTATCTGGTGCTATGTATACACCTAACTTGGACTCTGTATACCCCTATCTGGTGACTGTATGCCCTATCTGGGGCTCTGTATACTCCTATCTGGTGACTGTATACCCTATCTGGGGCTCTGTATACTGCGATATGGTGACTGTATACCCCTATCTGGTGGCTCTGTATACACCTATCTGGTGACTGTATACCCTATCTGGTGCTATGTATACACCTATCTGGGACTCTGTATACACCTATCTAGGACTCTGTATACCCCTATCTGGTGACTGTATATCCTATCTGGGGCTCTGTATACTGCGATATGGTGACTCTGTATACCTCTATCTGGTGACTGTATACCCTATCTGGTGCTATGTATACACCTATCTGGGACTCTGTATACTGCGATATGGTGACTCTGTATACCCCTATCTGGTGACTGTATACCCATAACTGGGACTCTGTATATCGCTATATGGTGACTGTATACCCTATCTGGTGCTATGTATACTGCTATCTGATGCTATGTATACACCTATCTGGGACTCTGTATAATGCAATATGGTGGCTCTGTATACCCTATCTGGTGACTGTATACACCTATCTGTATGCTATGTATACACCTAGTTGGGACTCTATATACCCTATCTGGTGACTTTATACCCTATCTGGGGCTCTGTATACGCCTATGTGGGACTCTGTATACCCCTATCTGGTGACTGTATACCCTATCTGGGGCTCTGTATACTGCTATCTGGTGATTGTATATCCTATCTGGGGCTCTGTATACTGCGATATGGTGACTCTGTATACCCCTATCTGGTGACTGTATACCCTATCTGGTGCTATTTATACACCTATCTGGGACTCTGTATATCCCTATCTGGTGACTGTATACCCTATCTGTGGCTCTGTATACTCCTATCTGGTGACTGTATACCCTATCTGGGGCTCTGTATACTGCGAAATGGTGACTCTGTATACCTCTATCTGGTGACCTTTACCCTATCTGGTGCTATGTATACACCTATCTGGGACTCCGTATACTGCGATATGGTGGCTCTGTATACCCTATCTGGTGATTGTATACGCTATCTGGTGCTATGTATACACCTATCTGGGACTCTGTATACCCTATCTTATGACTGTATACCCTATCTGGGGATCTGTATACACCTATCTGGGACTCTGTATACCCCTATCTGGTGACTGTATACCCTATCTGGTGCTATGTATACTGTAATATAGTGAGTCTGTATTCTGCTATCTGGGGCTCTGTATACTGCTATCTTGGGCTCTGTATACTGCTATCTGGTGACTTTATACTGCTATCTGGGGCTCTGTATACTGCTATATGGTGGCTCTGTATACTGCTATCTGGTGGCTCTGTATACTGCTATATGGTGACTCTGTATACTGCTTTGTGGTGACTCTGTATACTGCTATCTGGGGTTCTGTATGCTGCTATCTGGGGCTTTGTATACTGCTATATGGTGACTGTATACTGCTATCTGGGGTTCTGTATACTGCTATATGGTGACTCTGTATACTGCTATCTGGGGCTCTGTATACTGCTATATGGTGACTCTGTATACAGCTATCTGAGGAATATGGTGACACTGTATACTGCTATATGGAGGCTCTGTATACTGATATCTGGGGCTCTGTATACTGCTATATGGTGATTCTGTATACTGCTATATGTTGACTCTGTATACAGCTATCTGGGGCATATGGTGACTCTGCATACTGCTATATGGGGGGCTCTGTATACTGATATCTGGGGCTCTGTATACTGCTATCTAGGGCTCTGTATACTGCTATATGTTGACTCTGTATACTGCTGTCTGGGGCTCTGTTTACTGCTATATGTTGACTCTGTATACTGCTATCTGGGGCTCTGTATACTGCTATATGGTGACTCTGTAGACTTTTTGTCTATGTGAAATATTTTAACGTGGCTATCAATTTTGTCTTATTTTGTAATAAACCTTTTTGTATTTTCTCTACATTGTCGAATATATTCTGTGCCTAAAAAGTCCCACCCCTAGAGGGGGTTCTTCTATTTCTCCAATTTATTTTGGATGTGGCACTATGGGTCCCCATACGGTGTGTTCTCTTTTTGTGTATACTGCTATCTGGGGCTCTGTATACTGCTATCTAGGGCTCTGTATACTGCTATATGGTGACTCTGTATACCCCTATCTGGTGACTCTGTATACTGCTATATGGTGACTCTGTATACTGCTATCTGGGTATAAAGGAGACTATCTAATCAAGAGTGGAACTATACTCGGCTTGTATCTGTGGTTAGACCCGGAGGGGTCAGGTCTAGAGTGAACCAGCCTTAAAGGACATACTCACCTGAAATTGAAAGAATACTTATTTTGTGAGTGGCTAGACCCAGTGGGTTCGCATATTGAGGTGAGCCTCCATTTCACCTGGTGGAGGGAGCACATTGTGGTCTATCTAGCAGTATTGCACACTTTGGGAAGGATCTTCACATTTTAACAAAGAATCACATTGTCTCTTTGCACCCTTCTAAGTGGACTTTCCTTTTATATATTTGATAGAATTTTTTTATTTATATTTATATTTATTTTTATATTTATTATTATCTAGAGGATTGGATCATTCGTTTTTGGAAGCGGACTATCTCTACTTAAGTTTTTTGCACTTTTTATCACTAAGCACCTTTCTTCTTTTTGATTACAACTAGCACTTTATGTATATTATACGTATATTTATTGCTGTATTTTTGTGCTGATGAGTTATATGCATTTTTACACATGAATCTACTAGCACAATAGCACTTTGAATAATCTAGTGTGATGTTTATTTATCAGTGCATTACCTCAGTTTTAATGTCACATATATAGGAAGTGTGTAATAGTTGCGCATCCACACCTATATTCATTTATAATTTTTTGTGCAATACACAATTAGTGGAAGCAGCAGCTAGTCTTTCTCCAAGTGTCACTCTTTACATTAGTTTATATGTAGCCCCATCAGTGAAATTTTGAGCAGCACATAGCCACCCCTTACTGTATTTCACTTTGTTTTTGTTGTTTTATTGAGGGGATGAACTTGGATGGGGTAGGGATGATTGTGGAATGCCCCAAGAAATCAGAAACGGGACCCTTCTATATACACTCCTTCCTCCAGCACTGTCACTTGCTGACCTTTACTCTCCTTTACTTCTCTCCTGCACAGCACTTGTTCCTTGCCAGTGAGGCCTGAAGGGATATTTATCAGACCTCCATCTTGTCTTCCTCCACCCTAGCCAGCACATAGTGAGGCCTGCATTACTGACAGCAGGACCTCCAGACCACCCATTACAGGCCATGGCCATGGGCCCTGTAAGTGTAGCTAAGTACAAATGTGCTAGCAGGGTTTGATGGATTACTGCTCCCAGGCCACCTCAGCCCTCCTGGCTGCTCCGGCCTGCTCCACTGCCCAGTGACACCGCTCCCCTGACTGGCTCCTCTGACCTCCACAGACTGTTCACTGTATGCTCCCAGCCTGCTCCAGTCCTCTTCTCTAGCTCCCAGGGTGGTCACTCACCAACGACAACACTGGTGGATCCTTTAAAGAGCCTTTCCTGTAGCCTCTCTGTTGCTCCCCTGCTCCTTTGTTCTGCTCCAGGATCTGTGGGCTCCCAGGTGAGGCTTCAGCAACCTCTTCTATATCTCAATCTTCCGCACACACTCCTCCCAGACAGGGCTGACCCTGGGTATTTAAGGAGGTTTGCCCCCTGCCAATCCAGATTGGGGATTGGTCAGGGCTCCTTAGAACACCCCAGATGACTACACCTCCCCTCCCACCTCTCCTACCAGAAAACTCTAGCACCTTCTGGAAAGAAGTAGGAGGTTCTGATTACACCATCTGTGATCCACCCAGAGCCACTCGTAGCCCAGAACCAAAACAATCAGGCCTGCACAACAGTCAGGCCTGAATAAATTTACCTCTCCTATCAAAAACCTATTTACACAGCATCGATTACTATGGGGGTGCTACACTCACCCCCCCCCCCTAAACTTCAGCTGCTCCCCTGCTGAAAATTTAGAAAAAGATAGCTCCTGGGCCCAGGAGCAAGGGCATCCCAAAGTTCAAAAATGGGAAGGGGAAAAAGGGAACAAACTTGGACGGGGAACTGAACAAATAATTTAAGTACAAAATATAGCAATACCATCTCTGTAAATTATTCACACTGTACAGTATAATACATTCCTAGCTACAGGTCCCTGCAACTAGCCATATGCAGCAACAATATACATTGCTGTACCAGAGCACTTTCCTCAGAAGAAAAGCACTATGTCTGCATAATTGTAGGTAGGTTGTTGACTCTCAATGGATGTGGATTAACAGCTGTTCCATCCTTGGGATCCTAAGAGAGGGGAAAACAACTAACTACAACGATCTACAAACAAGTCTATTGAGAGGGGGTTATAAGCCTCCCTATAGAGCAACATATTACACAGTAACAAAACTTCTCACCTGCTTGCCCTGTCAGTGAGGCGTTATAATCTCACCGCTGGAACAGAAAAAGGTAAATGTCAGTAATAAAGAGTTCCTCTTTAAAGTCTCTGGTGGGAGGGGCCTCTCCCCAGACAACAGGCTCTTCAAAGCTTTAGCAAACAGAAACAAACCTCACTCGAGTGTCCTTCAATAGAAAGTTCCTCCATTGGGCACGCGGTGGCAGGCTTGCTTATTCCTGCAAAAGTCAAGGGATACAAAAGAACAAAAACCATGCTGTGCTCTCCAACAGTCATTGTGGTGAGTCTATGCTCAAACTGGATCCATACAGTCCTCCCTCAAGCATAGTACTGGGGATCCGGCAATTGTCTTCGGCCCCTTCCTTCTGTCTCCCTGGAGATGGAGTAACTTTGGGTCGGCCGACCCACTTTAACCACTATCACCTTGTCTCCATAGACTGACCTGATCCGCCACTCCTTCTTGATATCAAAGAACCGGGTCCATAACACACTATCTGACCCTCTCTGTGGCCTTGGAAAGTGCAGAAGTTCCAAACAAGGTCATCCTCCCATTCCTCTCTTGAACTCTCCATGATGACCATTATTTGAGTTGAGAGATATGGGAAATCCAGACCCCACTCCAAGGCCACCCTATGTTGCACTTCCCTTTGAAACCTAGACACTGTCAGCAGCTCTCTGGGGTTTTCTCTACCAGGAAGAACTTGAATATCTTGTCACCCATTGTTGGTAGGTGGGTGTCCTGGTCTGGATAGGGGATGGCCGGCATAGAAACAGCTGCTGTAGATGGATCAGAGCTCCTGCAGGGGTTTCAGGGGTCACCGTGGTCTCTGGTTCAGTTATCAGAGGGATTTCCTGGTTCCTAGACTCCCCAGTTTCCCACTCCTCTTCTTCCTCTGAACTTTACCCCAGAGAAGACCATTCCACTAGCCCTTCTAATGACCCCAGCTCATACTGAATTCTGGGGGAGCCCAAATCTATGACCTGGTCCTCACCTTCATCACCCAGCTCACCTGAGATAGCATCTCTCTCTGGTAGCGGCTCTCTCCGGATGGCTATGGCAAGGGACTCAGACTTTAACTGACTCCTGCATGGCAGTACTTACAGTTATCAGGTCCCTGCAACCAAGTCAGCGCTGGTGGCAAACACCCACCTTCCACCATCTTGCTCCTTGTGGTGTCTGCTACTAACTGCAAGCGCTGTGTCTCTTCCAGGGCATGGCACCACCCCCACGTTACCAGACGAGCTGGCGCCAAAAGTCCTGATAAGCAGGCTTGTTGTAGGTCAGACTGCTGTAACTCCTTGTGTGAAGGATGAAACTGCAAATATGCCAACAGTAGCAGAACTTTCTGACTTTGTTAGTGTTTGCCAGTAGCAACAGCAATTTGTAGTTGCCACTGTTTTGCTGGAAAGCACCCTTGTAACACAGTCAATCTCCTTAACAACAAGACCAGTCCCAGGCATACTTTACTGTGAGTAGGAGTTGGAGCAGAAAGTTCAAGATGGAGGGGCGTGTCCAGCCGGCACTGAAGATGGCTGTGTAGCTGTGAGCTCCCGTCTTCTCACACGCATTGTGACAAAAGCACAGTGACAGGGAGAAGCTATTCTCACCCCAGACCGAAGCGGTAACACCAGTGGACACACAGGACCGAGATGAGCAAAAGGAGGAAAGCAAATAAGCAACCACAGCGCCTCATGGACTTCTACCCTGTGGCTCCACACAGAGGTAGGGAAAATGGCGCCAATCTCACTGGGATACAGCGCAGCCAGCGCTCTGCAGGAATCCTCTTCCTTAATCGCAGCTAGGAGCTAGATGTAGATGAGGGCTCTCCCCCTCCCACCCCCACCACACAAAGCCCTGCCAAATCTAAGCTACAGAGGGAAGGGGAAGAAATATCCCTAGGGCTGCATCATATGCCGTCCCTAACTCATGTGCACAGCAGGGCCTCACTATAGACATGTTTCGGCCTCTGAGCAGGCCATTTCAGAAATCACCATGAAAAATATGCTCCTGTCACTTAGAGGCAAGAGACAGTGCAAACCCACACTGATAAAATAGGCCACCTGGAAGCTAAAATGGCGGATCTCTACTCAGCACACAACGACCTAGAAGACGCTTATGCAGACCACGAAACTGGACTACAAGGTCTCCAAAATAAATTAGCGGACCACGAGGACCGCTCGAGAAGCAATAATATAAAATTCAGAGGCATTCCAGAGTCAGTACCACTGAATGAATTGACTAACTTTATCCAACGCCTGATGAAATAATTTATACCAGAACTAAGCGATATAGAGCTGTGTATAGATAGGGCTCATCGTATTCCCAAGCCTAAATTTCTCCCAGACACTCCGCCTAGAGACACGTTAGCGCGCATACATTACTATCATGTCAAGGAACGAGTTATGGAGGCAGCCAAACAGAGGCCAGTGGTCCCTGATGAGTTCCAAAATATTTTGCTGTTAACTGACATATTGCAGCAAACTGCACTGAACAGGAAAAAGCTTCAGCCGCTCACGAAAATCCTCCGTAACAACACCATAACGTATCGATGGTGCTTTCCCACAAAACTGCTAGTAATATGGAACGGTAAGACATACCCCATATACAGCGTTGAGAAGGGCATTCATTTATTCAAAGAATGGCAACTGCTTCCTCCTGATGCATGGCCTCTACCAGCATCTCCTCCAGAGCATATCCAACCAGAATGGTCCTGATCAAGCCATTCCCTGAATAAAATCTCTCCCATCACAAATCGCTACAAAGTGTGAGAAGAAGGAGCTTATTAAAACCACTTCCTTACTGGGCACTTAAACCCCCCTCCTGCCCGGACCAATTTTCAGTTTTCAGCGCTGTCGCTCTTTGAATGACAATTGCGCGGTCGTGCGGCGTTGTACCCAAACAAAATTTGCGTCCTTTTTTCCCACAAATAGAGCTTTCTTTTGGTGGTATTTGATCCCCTCTGCGTCATTTCTGATCACCGCTATAAACAAAAAATTTTGAAAAAAAAACAATATTTTTTACTTTTTGCTACAATAAATATCCAAAAATAAAATATAAAAAAAAAATGTATTCATCAGTTTTGGCCGATATATATTCTTCTACATATTTTTGCTAAAAAAAATCGCAATTGGCGTTTATTGATTGGGTTGCGCAAAAGTTATAGCGCCTACAAACTATGGACATTGATTTATGGCGTTTTTATTATTTTTTTTTTTTACTGGTAATGGCGATCTGCGATTTTTATCGGTACTGCGATATCGGGGCGGACATGTCGGACGTTTTTGACACTTTTTTGGGACCAATGACATTTATACAGCGATCAGAAATTTAAATGTCCACTGATTACTGTGTAAATGTCATTGGCAGTGAAGGGGTTAACCTGCAGGGGGCAGTGAAGGGGTTAACTATGTTCCCTGGGTGTGTTGTAACTGTGGGGGGGCGGGGTTGACAGGGGCATGACAGATCTAACTGATCCCAGTGACAGGGATCAGTATATCTGGCATGCCCCCCCTCACAGAACGGGGAACCGCCGTGTTTACTTCGGCGGTTCCCCGTTCCTCCTCTCTGTAAGGAGATCGCGGGTCTCCAGCGGACACCGGGTCTGCCCGACCCACGGGCACGCTCCCGCAGCGTGCGGCGGCACGTGTGCGTGCCGCTCGCGCCCGCGGGAGCGCGCCCAGCACGAGCCAAATGGGAGGACGTCTATTGACGTACTCCCGGCATTTTAGAGCCGCGCTGTAGCCGTCATTCTGCTATGGCACGGATGGCAGGTGGTTAAGATAGTTGGCTCCCTTGTTAGACCAGTGAGTTTACTGGCACAGTTATTCATCCCTGGAATTCTCCAGCAGCGCTGGCTGCACATCAAGCCTGGATTGTGACAGGCAGTTATGAACTGTTCTCTGGTTTATTTTTCCCTTTATGTCTCCCCTCTCCTCTCCCCCACTTCTCACCCAGATAAGATACAGGCAAATATCATCAGTGAATGAAGCTACCAGCAAGAAGAATCTACTCAGGAAAACGACGAACCAATTATCTCTCCAACTGAAACAGCCAAGGAACCCAGAATATTGGGCACTCGTAGGAAGTCCACATCTACTAAAAGAGGTACTCTACATTTCACACCTTACAACTGACAAATGATAAGGATAGCCACAACAACCCTCAGCTAAATCCTGATCTCTAACATGCCCCTGGAGGTAATATCCAGAAACTCTAAAGGACTCAATAGCCCCTTTAAACGATCAGCCCTACTGAAGGAAGCCAAAACCAACAAAGCGGACATAATTTGTACACAGGAATCACACTTTGCCATGCATAAATGCCCAAAGATACAGTTCCCACACTACCCGCATCTCTACTTGGCCAATGGTCCTAAAAAGGCATGCGGAGTGTTTATAGCCATCAGTGACTCAATTTCTTTCCGCCATATTCAATCTATTTCAGATCGCAATGGTCGATTCATCATTCTCATATGTGAACTAAACCAAGTTATCTTTACATTGGTAAATATATATGCCCCAAATACCAAAGTGAGTAAGTTCTTGGAACCACTATTTACAAAAAATTTTGAACCAACACAAGGAACACTCATCATAGGGGGAGATTTGAACATAACCCTACACCCGGGACTGGACTCCACCACTCGCAACAGGAGAGCAAACAACTCCATTGTCCCTCTTCTGCACAAATTTGATCTTTTTGATGTCTGGCGCTGTTTCCATGGATCATAAAAAGACTTTACCTACATGTCAGCAGCACATGCATCCTATTCCCGCATTGACTATTTTCTTATGTTGAAAGACACGTTACAAAATGTGATGAAAGTGGATATTGGTACAATTCCTTGGTCAGACCATGCTCCCATCTCCCTAGAACTTGATGACAAACTCAGTAAATCCCTAACCCCCAAGATGGAGACTCAACACCTCACTGTTAGAGGATAAGAACTTGTACCATCAAATCCTACAGGAACATCACAATTTCTTTGAACACAACGACATACCAGGAACTGACAGGTTTATCCTATGGAACACCTATAAGGTTTATATTAGGGGTATATTGATTAAATTGGCAGCTACTGTTAAAAAACTGAGGCGGAAACAGATTGAAGAAATCCTAAACACTATTTCCCAAAAAGAACAAATAAACAAAACCAACCCCCACCCTAATCTCACACAAGAAATTCTGCAAGATAGACAAAAACGTAGAACGCTACTACTGTATAAGTATGAAAACAACTTGAAATATCTAAAAGCAAATTACTATGGTCTTCACAACAAGGCAGGGGCCTGGCTAGCCAAGAGGGTCAAAGCAAAACAGATACATCAAAAAATTAAATATATCAACCATCCTAGTAATAATACCATACTTCAAAACTCAAAGGACATACCTGATGCCTTTGCAGACTACTATCAATCTCTGTATGACTTAAGTAGTGACGCTAACACCCCCCAACCCTCTCCAGAGCTCATTAATGCAAAAGTAAACTGCCTAATATTGATGAAGCTCAACTCCAATCCATATCTCAACCTTTCACCACACAAGAGCTGTGTACAGCAATACGTAATCTGCCCAACCACAAATCTCCTGGAGATGACGGGTTCTCAAACGAGTACTATAAACGCTTCTCCACTGAAATTGCCCCACATTGATCTCTATCTCTTCGAACTGGCTTCCTCCTCTTGATCATTTCCATGTAATATGTTAAAGGCAGTTATTGTAACACTTCCAAAATCCAACGAAGACCCCACAAATCCGTCAAATTATGGACCTATATCTCTATTAAACACTGACTTGAAGATATATGCTAAACCCCAGACGCCACAAGATGCCTTGTCAACCTAGTATCCTAAGCGGGGTTCTCTCAGACGCCTTCTCTGCTCTTGTTTTTGGACGCGGAGAAGGCGTTCGACAGAGTCCACTGGGGTTACCTTAAAGCAGTACTAAATACCGTTGGTATCACAGGTTGAATCCAATCTGCTATATTGTCCTTGTACTCTAAACCCTCCACCATAGTACTCACTTCAGGACTCACCTCTAAACCTATACACATTACCAATGGCACGACACATGGTTGTACCCTTTCCCTCATCATCTTTACACTACTGATGGAACCACTGGCAGAAGCCTTTCGCTCGCATCCCAAGATCACAGGCATTACATTAGCGGATTCTGACCATAAGACAAGTCTCTTTGCGGATGATGTTATGCTCCTACTGACTAATCCAGAGACTTCACTAAAAGAATCACAAAAACTCTTAACAGAATTCAGCTCCGCATCATACTATAAGCTCAATGCCACTAAATCCCAAATCTTAGGCTTAAGCATACCAAACGCCATGCAACATCAACTAAAAATACAGTTCCCCTTCCCCTGATCCCCAAATTCTGTCACATGTCTAGGAATTCAACTAACGCCTCGGACATCACAACTCTATAAACATAATTTTAAAACATTCCTGGAAACATCACCCCAACAGCTATCCCACCTCAAATCCAATGATCTTTCAACAGCAGGTAGAATTGCTTAGTTGAAAATGCTAATTCTCCCTAAACTAATGTACCTCTTCCGGACTTTAATAATACTGAGACCCAAGTCCTTCCACTACTCTGTACAGAAATGCTTCAATCAATTCATTTGGAAACTTAAACCCCCACGATGCTCCCTCGCTATCATGATGAGACATAAAAAACTCAGAGGCATGGGAGTACCTAACATTATGGTCTTCTATAAAGCTTGTATATTAGATCAAATCCAACACTGGTGGAGCAAGAGCACTCCCCACCGGAAATCGTGGACAAAAATCGAGTCTCTAGCTGTCCCACACAATGACCTCAAAACAGCACTGATAGCCATAAAGATGGGAACACCACTCCCTAAAAACAGCTCTCCAATAGAGTTGAGCGAACCCGGACTGTAAAGTTCGGGTCCGTACCGAAATTTGGGGTGTCCGAGACCCGGACCCGAACCCGGACTTTTCAAAAGAAGTCCGGGTTCGGGTCCGGGGTTCAGGTATTTTATTCCACGTGTTGAATAGCTGCCAAGCGCAGCCAATCAACAAGTGTTTCACTGGTTTGCCCTTAGAAGCCATCACAGCCATGCCTACTAATGGCATGGCTGTGATTGGCAAGTGCATCATGTGACCCAGCCTCTATATGGAGCTGGAGTCACCGTGCTGCATGTCATATACTCTCAGGATAGTTTAGGGAGAGGATGCTGCTGGCTCTGTGAGGGACAGATTGCAGATATTATAGAACATCTCATCCTGCATTACTGAACGATCTGATTGTGGACTAGGTAGAGATACTAGTACTGCTGCTTTGAGGGACAGATTGCAGACCTCATCCTGCTGCACAGAACGATCTGACTGGACTAGGTAGAGTCTGTTGCTTTAAGGGAAAGATTCTTGTTCTAAAATCATCTCCAAATTCTATAGGGAAAGGTTCCAGCTGTTGCTTTAAGGGAAAGATTATTGTTCTAAAATCATCTCCAAGTTGTACAGGGAAAGGTTCCAGCTGTTGCTTTAAGGGAAAGATTATTGTTCTAAAATCATCACCAAGTTGTATAGGGAAAGTTTCATCCAGCCGCATAGAAGCCATATTATTGTTCTAAAATCATCTCCAAGTTGTATAGGCAAAGTGTCTTGCAGCCGCATAGAGCCATATTATTGTTCTAAAATTTAGAAAAATAATATGGCTCAATATGCGGCTGGAAGAACAATAATATGGCTTCTATGCGGCTGGAAGAACAATAATATGGCTTCTATGCGGCTGCAAGAAACTTTGCCTATACAACTTGGAGATGATTTTAGAACAACAATATGGCTTCTATGCGGCTGAAAGAACAATAATATGGCTTCTATGCGGCTGGAAGAACAATAATATGGCTTCTATGCGGCTGCAAGAAACTTTGCCTATACAACTTGGAGATGATTTTAGAACAACAATATGGCTTCTATGCGGCTGAAAGAACAATAATATGGCTTCTATGCGGCTGGAAGAACAATAATATGGCTTCTATGCGGCTGCAAGAAACTTTGCCTATACAACTTGGAGATGATTTTAGAACAATAATCTTTCCCTTAAAGCAACAGCTGGAACCTTTCCCTGTACAAACAACGAAATTCCCTTTCTAATAACAAGAT
>BLSH010215412.1:603828-624254 GCA_018402905.1 Glandirana rugosa | reverse complement strand
ATTCCTAAGGATATGTATCTGGTGTGAAGATTAATCCCCCCCCTACCACCCCTCCCTTCTTTTACCTACCATTGTTGTCCCCTACACATCCCCCCACAGGGTGTAATTGGACCGGTGGACACAATAACAACTATTACTCTCTGTGTAGTTAACTTAGTCTGTGTTACATATTAAGAACACTAGGTCTTAGTTTACAAAGGAGATGAAACCCTAATAGATCTCTTACTATGCAGGATGAAGGGGTTTACAGGTCAAAAAGATACAAAGCTGGAATCGGAGCATCACCCCCCGGACACAGTATGATCCCCTAGGGTGTCCGGGTGGGTGGGTCCTGTGCCCAGAGGTACTAAACAGCTCCCAATTTAACTAAGCTGGTTTCCCCTCTAACACTTGGCAGGTATTTGATTAACCACTTCCTTACTCTGCACTTAAACCCCCCTCCTGCCCAGACCAATTTTCAGCGCTGTCGCATTTTGAATGACAATTGCGCGGTCGTGCGGCGTTGTACCCAAATAAAATTGATGTCCTTTTTTCCCCACAAATAGAGCTTTCTTTTGGTGGTACTTGATCACCTCTGCGGTTTTTATTTTTTGCGCTATAAACAAAACCAAGAGCGACAATTTTGAAAAAAGAACAATATTTTTTACTTTTTGCTCTAATAAATATCCAAAAATAAAAAATAAAAAAAAAATTATTCATTGGGTTTGGCCGATTTATATTCTTCTACATATTTTTGGTAAAAAAAATCGCAATCTGCTTTTATTGATTGGTTTGCGCAAAAGTTATCGCGTCTACAAACTATGGACATTGATTTATGGCGTTTTTATTATTATTATTTTTTTTACTAGTAATGGCGGCGATCTGCGATTTTTATCGGGACTGCGATATCGGGGCGGACATGTCGGTCATTTTTGACACTTTTTTGGGACCAATGACATTTATTCAGCGATCAGAAATTTAAATGTCCACTGATTACTGTATAAATGTCATTGGCAGTGAAGGGGTTAACCTGCAGGGGGCAGTGAAGGGGTTAACAATGTTCCCTGGGTGTGTTCTAACTGTGGGGGGGGTGGGCTGGTCGGGACATAACAGATCTAACTGATCCCAGTGACAGGGATCAGTAGATCTGTTTGTCCCCTGTCACAGAACGGGGAACCGCCGTGTTTACATCTGCGGTTCCCTGTTCTACAGCTCTGTAAGGCGATCGCGGGTCAGGAGCGGACATCGAGTCCGCCCGACCCGCGGGCACGCCCACACAGCCCAGTGCGCGCAGGGGGCGTGTAAAGGGGCGGACGTCCATGGACGTCCACCCGGATTTTCAGATCCGCGCTGTAAACGTCTTTCGTCTATAGCGCGGATCTCTACAGGTTAATGTGTAATTGTTCCTTGCCATGGAATATCTGAAGTAAGATGTTTTCCTATGTTCACCAGTGTGTATGTGTTGAGTTCATGTTCCTGTACCCTGTATTTCATGCAAAAATTCAATAAAAAGTATTGAAATTAAAAAGTTCAAGATGCCCAGCTTTTGCAGATTGCTGGACAAATTTGTAATCAATGGGCGCGATCGCCCAGCGTAGTTGTCACGGTTAACAGCACATGGTCACAAAGTCACTGAATTGCAGGATAATGCAAGTGTCTGCCCCAGCACCGGTTAGAGAAACTGGGCGAGAGAGAGTGGCAATTGGCAACCACTCTCACTAGTTGTTATGGACAATGGCACACTTGTAGTAGCTTTACTGTATCAGCAGGCAGACACACAAGTCCTTCCGCCAGGTTCAGTCCACATTGACAACAGAACAAATACAGTTCCCTGGCTCAATTCTCTTGCGGTTGCTAGGGGCAACGACTGGCAGCTTTACAGGTGAATCCCGGATGAGCCCACAAATGTAGTCAATGGCCCCCTTAGGGGTGGCTGGTAGTTGTGGTTCAACTGTCACTCTGCCCTTAATCACACACTTTTCCTTTCATCCGTAGTCACTGAACAGGCCAGTACTTTTTTTGTTGTTTTATTGAGGGGATGAACTTGGATGGGGTAGGGATGATTGTGGGATGCCCCAAGAAATCAGAAATGGGATCCTTCTATATACACCGCAGTATATACACTCCTTCTTCCTCCAGCACTGTCACTTGCTGACCTTTGCTCTCCTTCATTTCTCTCCTGCACAAAACTTGCTCCTTGATGGTGAGGCCTGAAGAGATATTTATCAGACCTCCATCTTGTCTTCCTCCACCCTAGCCAGCACATGGTGAGGCCTGCATTACTGACAGCAGGACCTCTGGACCGCCCACTACAGGCCACGGGCCCTGTAAGTGTAGCTAAGTACAAATGTGCTAGCAGGGTTCGATGGACCACTGCTCCCCACACATCCTCTTCCAGGCCACCTCAGCCCTCCTGGCTGCTCTGGCCTGCTCCACTGCCCAGTGACACAGCTCCCTTGACTGGCTCCTCTGACCTCCACAGACTGTCCGCTGTATCCTCCCAGCCTGCTCCAGTCCTCTTCTCTAGCTTCCAGGGGGGTCACTAGCCAGCGACAACACTGGTGGATCCTTTAAAGAGCATTTCCTGTAGCCTCTCTGTTGCTCCCCTGCTCCCTTCTGCTGCTCCAGGATCTCTTCTTCACTCCTGGCTGCACCCGAGCCACCAGGCCTCAAGGTCACCCCCCAGACTGGGTGCTCCCAGGTGAGGCCTCAGCAACCTCTGCTATGTCTCACTCTTCCACCTGACACACAGTCCTCCCAGACTGGGCTGACCCTGGGTATTTAAGGAGGCCTGCGCCCTGCCATTCCAGATTGGGGATTGGTCAGGGCTCCTTAGAACACCCCAGATGGCTACACCTCCCCTCCCACCTCTCCTTCCAGAAAACACTAGCACCTTCTTGAAAGAAGTAGGAGGTTCTGATGACACCATCTGTGATCCACCCAGTCCTCCCTGAGCCACTCCCAGCCCAGAGGCAAAACAATCAGGCTTGCATAACAGTCAGGTCTGAATACATTTACCTCTCCTATCAAAAACCTATTTACACAGCACCTATCACTATGAAGGCGCTACACTTACGTTACTAAAAGTTTCCTGCTAGAATAACGTGTAGGCACCTGGATTTGCCTGTTCATACACATAGCAGCCTTCCAAACCCTCCTGTCAATAGCATCTTACTCAATGGGTTACAGCAACATAATCCTCTTTTTTTGAATCAGAAAATACGTATATTTAGAAACAGTATCATTGGAACAACAGTTTACACCACATATGAGTGTATCTATATGTATTATAAGCAGAACAGATATGCATATATTTTACAATAATAAACCAAACCATCATGTACAGTATTTTTCTGGATTCAACCAAGGTTATGTACGTACTTATTGGTATCCTCCACACACATATGGTGACATTGCAAACAAATATGCTTCAAAGAAAATAAAGGCACGGTGGCATACAACCAACATACCCACCAAATAAAACAAAAAGAAAATAAGAAAATGAGTAAGAGACATCTTTCCATGCCGGCCCATATCTTTTTAAATAGACCCTCTCGCTATGCCCTCCATTATTCTGTTTAGCACCAGCTGGTGAGGCGCAAGGCTCGAGTCATCCAGCCATGGCTGCCAGATGGAGTAGAATTTATTGGGGACTTTCCTGGCAAGATATGTTCATTTTTCTCTAATGATCATTAAGTTTACCTGTTCTATCCATTGCCTCCTGGTGGGGACCCTGGGAGAAATCCAAAGTCTGGTAATTTTACGTGCAACATATAATAATCGTATAATTGCCAAATGTTCACTTGGAGTCAGACCCTCTTCATCCAGTGCCCCCAGTAAACATACAACTGGGTCATTCTTCAAAGTGAAGTTTTAAGTCTGAGATGTTGTAAGAATAACATGTGTCCAATAGCGAACAAGCTTGGGGCACCTCCACAACATGTGGACTGGAGAAGATCCCCATGGTCCCGTTCACATTTCGGGCAGCGAAGGTCATCTCAACATCCCCCATTTATACAGTTGCGGTGGGGTCCTATACACTCTGTGAAGTAGAAAGAGATAGGACAATTTTTGAGAGGCTGATACAGACACCAATGGTGCTCTCTGACATGCATGCATCCCATACCTCTCCGTCGATGTCCCCTAAATCTCTCCAACCTCTTCTGCTAGTCAGTTCTTCATCTCCCTGTATGGCTTGTAGGAGCATAGAATACACCCGGCCATAAATGCCCCCTCTATTATAGGATAGTCTGTCAGAGCGAGTCTTGATTTTCTATCCTATGCAAAAAGGGTGTGCCTCAATTGCAAATATTGGGAATATTATAGGTCCGTTGCAGTTCCTCAAAATCTTTAAGCACCTGTCCTTGGTATAGTTGAGAGATGTATCTAATGCCCAATCTTTCCCATTTACTAAAACTGTCTAGTTTTAATATCTCATTATAGTGTGAATTGCGCCACAATGGAGTGCATGCTATGAATCCTTTCGTTTTTTAATTATTAAAAATATTTCCATAAGGTCTTTAATAGGCTAATTGTTGGGAGATCGGACGACATATGGGGAAGACAATCCTCCAAATGGGCCAGAGCTGTATAATCTGAGCCCCCCCAGGACGAGCATATGCCTAATAGAATCCAGGTTGTCTAATAGTCCCCAGCCCCCCATTTGCTGAATCTGAGAGGCTATATTATAGGCTTTGGGATTCGGGACAGCCAGTCCTCCTCTGTCCTTTTCCATTTGTATTGTAGTTAATCTAATGCGTGCTATTTTCTTTTGCCAAATCAGTTCCCTAAACTGTGTGTCTATCCTCTGGAATCACTTGCACGGAATCCAGAGAACATAGATGATTCTTAGCCAAACACTGTTGCCAGCCATTTTTCAATGAAAGTGACAGGGTTTTTCCCCTCCGCCCTTTCCGGGATTCCAATTGCCCGCACATTATTGCGTCTCATTCTGTTCTCCAAGTCATCTAAGCGGGCAGCGTGTTGGGCAGACAACATCCCAGAATGTTTAAATCACGCATCGTAGGCTCCATGTCATCCTCTATTGTACTGACCCTTCCCTCTAGTGCCAATGTTCTTTCACAAAGCTTTTGAATATCATGTCTAATAAAGGATACCTATAATGAATGATGGTAATACAATATACATGCGTTGCTTAATAAATGCTAAGAAAAATGTCTGTCAGTAGATAAAGGTAGTCATACAATTGCTCAAGTAGTGCTATTAGGAGTCCATCAGTGAAACAGGTGCAAGGTCAACTTGGTGAAGACAGTGAGACATCCCATCCACCACAGGAAACACCAACCTCTCACCTCACTGATCCGACCCAGTGCGGATTATACAGCAACAGCACCCTCCAAGTTGAGCAAATCCTTCAGGTATTCCAAACACTTAGATCCGATGAGTAAGGTATACTGAGTAGCAGACCCTTTGCAAAGCAAGCTCCAAAGCTCCCAATAGCCAATGGATATATATAAAAAAAGGGAACACAGGATCTAAGTGCTCTCCATTAAATTTATTGGAACAAGTATTAAAAACAACAATGTACTCACAAACAATGCAAAAAAAACATGCACCGCAGTGCTTGGAGATGGCCGCGGGCGTCGGCACACGTGACTCCTCCCCCTAGTGTACGCGTTACATCCTTGCCTGTAGGTGTGGACTTCATCTGCATGGAGATCCCATGCAGATGAAGTCTACACCCAGCTCTGCCATACAGCCTAGGCCCTGCACCTCCTGAGCATTAAAACAACAGACTGACCCCATCTGCCTGCCCTCCCTCTTGCTATCTTCTGTCCTTCATTATCTAAATTCACTGAGGCCTTGCACTGTCGGCCATATTGGTACACCCACAGTTCCCCTCAAGGCTGACACAGACTATACCTCTGCATAATTACCCCCCTCTCTGGAGAGTACATTAAAGTGAAATATTCATATCAAAGACCTCAGGAGCAGCAGGACGGTGTATAGACACGCAGAGTCGACAGACGCGTCCAGGCCGCTTGTGAAAATGACTGATTACATGTGAAGCTCCGCTGCCATTCGGCTCTCCACAGCGGCTCACAGCACACCAGCGACCCAAAAAAAAAAACTCTAAAAGGGAGACCGACACACAGGCATCTGACCGGGGTATGTCCCGAAAGAAAAACAAACCCCCTACACCAGGGCTTGACAAATTTGCCTTGAATCTAGGAGCCGGCTAAAAAAGTTAGGAGCCAGTTTTTTATAGCGTAGTGTGGGGTTGTCAGCGCCAGGGGTAAGACAAGTAATTTGCGCCCCTAACCCTAACTTACTCACAGCAGAGCAGCCAGTCAATAACTCCACCATTACATCAGGGTTATAGGCTGGCCAGAAAGAGTGACACTAAAAAATCTGTTATGGGGGAAACTCCTTATTATGCTGAATGCATTGTGACTGCGGCATGTAAAACGCCCTCATCTGCTGCCTAATGGAGCTTAAGGGTGGCAAAAACAGGTCTCTACTGCACATTATTACCACCCAACTTGCACATCTAAACAAAGCCTTAGTGACATTGTAAATAAAATACAAAAAAAAAAAGGTGAAAAGTATTCCAGCGCTGCTGATCTTCTGCTGCCTCTTTGCAGCCACTTCCTGCCTACATGTGTGTCCCCCACAGTGACTTTTCATTGCTCTGAGGGTTTCCGGTCACCATGAAATACTGGAGCCCAGCTGCACATAGAGTGGTATTTGTTGATAGCACACAGGGCTTTATCACAATTTTGTTGCTTAGAATAAAGGTCACGTTTCTCGCGGTGTGACATCATCTTTTATATTATACAAAAAAATAATGGGCTAACTTTACTGTTTAGTTTTTTTTTATTCATTAAAAGTGTATTTTTTTCAAAAAAATTGCGCTTGAAAGACCGCTGCGCAAATACCATGTGACATAAAATATTTCAGCAACCGCCATTTTATTCTCTAGGGTCTCTGCTAAAAAATAATATATAATGTTTGGGGGTTCCAAGTCATTTTCTAGCAGAAAACACTGGATATTTAATTGTAAGCCACTAATGTGAGAGAGGGTTTAGTCTATAAATGGTTAAACTTTCCTGATAGCCCGGAGATCATTGCTTTGAAAGAACGAGAAGATACATTGTTGTTCCTTTATTCTTCTAACTCTCAACAACTAGAAGAAGATACATTGTTTGTTACTTTTCTTCATTCTAAGTGGAAACAAATATCCCGGGCAGCGGCCAAGTGTAACAGCTGTTAGATGAAGCAGAGAACTCTCGGCTCTTGCTGAATCTGACACGCTGTTTTACCATGGGGAGAGAAGAAACGGCCGTCACTCGCCAGGACGTGATTTCTGGTCGCCATGGCGACCTGGCGCCTGGGGTTTGTCGAGGCTTGCCCTACACTGTGACGACTCACAGATTTCTATATGCTGACGACAGGCAGAAGAGGACAAGATGACGCAGAGGAGAATGGCCATGCTCCTCTGTCCCTGCACACAGATGAAGCAGGTGACTCTGACATGGAGGAATCCACACAACAGCCCACCTCACCCCCCACAGCAGACCGAGGTAGAAGAGCTGCTGATTCACCTGAGCAGTCCCCACACAAACAATCCTCAGCAAAAAAACATCACTGGGGTAATGCAGCAGATATACAACCAGAGCCCCAGACAGACCACACAGCGCCATTAGCAGTGTTTCCTGCCTCTGATGCCTCTGCATCTGAAAATACTCCTAAAGCTATGCTGCTCACCCTCCAAATAGGCCTACAAAATAAACTGCGCTCCTCATTAACTCGATGATCGCACTGAACATCTGGAAAAGCAAATTTCAGGAGTGGTCAAAGCACATGACAAATTGGTCGATGCCCATGAGGATCATACTGAACAACTCCACAAACTCCAATTAAAAGTGGCTGTTCTCGAGGATCGCTCGAGAAGCAACAATCTCAAGATCAGTGGAGTCCCTGAAGCAGTAAAGCCGATCGACCAGGTCCCTTACCTACAAAAACTATTTCTAAAACTTATACCAGATCTGAATCCAAGGGATCTCCTTATGGAAAGGGCACATAGAATCCAGAAACCTACCCACCTCCCAGGCACAGTCCTGAGAGAGGTACTGACGAGGATATCACAGGATCTATCACATCAAGGAAAGACTCCATCATGCGGCCAGAACCGCCAGAAATCTCCCGCCTTCATACGCTGGAATCCTTCTGCACCAAGATATCTCAGCAGCTACCTCCCAAAGCAGAAAGGAGTTTGGAGCCATCACAGTGACACTGAGGGACCGCAATATTGTGTGGCGCTGGGGCTTCTCCACCAAGCCCTTGGTGACCTACCAAAGTCTTCACGTCTTCTAGTCAACAGGCTGGTCCAATCTAAACCTATCACAAGAGAGCCTTGTGCACCAAAATTTCTGTGAGTATCCTATTCTATCCAATAAGTTCTCATAAAATTTGAACTAGAACTTAATTCCCACAGCCCCAGCACAAAGTGTGCGATGCACACAGCTCTACCTTAGCGCAACTGTCCTCACCTACTTGTACGCAACCCATCTTGGGTATCCCCATTTATAGTTACTTGATATTTCAACTGTTTTGTCGTTACCTTGTTTTCTCCCCTACTATTAACATAAGTACAGGTATCACTCCCCCCCCCACCCCTTTCCTACATGTAGTGGCACCCCTGGACTGCTGTAGTACTCCCTCTCTGCACCTTTTTCTCAACACCAACAACTCATAACCATGTCAGTACGTATAACCACTATTAATGCAAAAGGCTTAAATTACCTTTTTAAAAGATACAGACGTGAGGCTTTGACACAGAAAGCTGATATACTATGCGTGCAATAAACACACTTTATGCAAGGAAAAGCACCCCCTTGCCTCCACCGATCATACCCCCACACATTCTTTGCACATGAAGATAAAAAAGCAAGAGGTGTAATGATTGCTATACGCAACTCCATCTCCTTCCACCTCCAAGATCTAGACACCGACCAAGCAGGCAGATACATTATTTTGGAGGGCATCTTTGACAGCACACCAATGGTGATTGTCAATGTCTGTGCACCTAATACTCGCCACAAAAGATTTTTCAAACAACTTATGACCAGATTCCCAGATTATCACATTACCCAAGAGAACGAATACTACTTTGTGGAGATTTTAATGACGTAGCTGACCACACATTAGATTCCTCTGGTCACAGAGGAAACAGACCCACGGCTCTTTCATCCCTCATGCGCATGGAAGACCTCTATGACCCCTGGTGTTGCCTTCACGGAGCGGAAAGGAATTATACCTTTTTCTCACCCACTTATAGATCCTATTCTAGGATTGATCTCTTCCTGACACACAAAATTACTCTTCAGTCTAGCCAACGAGCCAACATAGGCCTTATCACATGGTCTGACCATGCACCAGTAACCATTACCCTAGCTCTTAAGAGAAACCGATCACAAAAACCCTCCTGGCGCATGAATACTTTCTTTCTCAACCCAAATGTCAGGAGGAGATCAAACTAGAAATAGAAACCTACTTTGACTGCAATGTGGGCTCTGCAACAAATGACTTAAGTTTGTGGAATGCACATAAATCTTATATAAGAGGAACATTCATTAAACTGGGAGCCAGGGAAAAAACATGCATGAACAGAGAGAATTAACACATATATCGATCAAATCCGTAAACTAGAGAACTCAAATAAGACACTAACGACGCAGACACAACTCAATTACGTGACCTAAGGGAAGAATTGCGTTCTTTTCTTCAAAGCCTCGTTTGACTTCCATATCAAACGCTTAAAAGCAAATTGGTATGCATATGAAAACAAACCTGATTTTCATTTGGCCAATCTAGTGAAACACAAAGCAGCAGCGGTGAAAATTCCCTTCATGCGGACCTCCAAAGGGCAAAGAGTTGATAACCCTAAAGATATAGCAAATTGCTTCCGTCAATATTATGCATTTCTGTATAATTTAAAAGACTCTTCCTCAGACCTTGAACCGGACCCCACACAAATAGCACAATTTCTCGACCCCCTACATCTGCCCTCCCTCACCCCTGACCAATTAGAAAGGCTTAACGAGGCATTTTAGGAAATTGAAGTACTAAAATCAATACACTCACTGCCACTCCATAAAGCACCTGGTCCTGATGGATATTGCAATGAATACTTCAAAACCTACACACATCTTCTGGCGCCCCATTTCACCAACTCTTTTAATCAATAATGTGCACAGGAGACATACCCAGGGAATCACTAGAAGCGCTTATTGTAACTATACGAAACCCGGCAAACCCCCCAATTAACCAGCCAACTAGCATCCCATTTCCCTACTAAATTCGGATATAAAAATTTTATGCAAAAATTCTAGCCACACGTATATAAACATATATCCCCAACTTAGTACACAATGATCAAGTGGGCTTTGTACCACGCCGACAAGCCTCTGATGGCACCAGAAGGTTTATTGACCTCATTCAATGGGTGGAACACCACAAAATGCCTTCTCATCTTCTCTCACTCTTCACTCAAAGCAGTACTCCATAAATTTGGATTCACGGGGAGTGTATCCACAGCTCTCCTAGCATTATACTCCTGCCCAACAGCCAAAGTATGGACATCAGGAATGACCTCTGATCAATTTAAAATCACCAATGGCACTCTCCATGGCTATCCCTTCTCCCCACTAATATTTGCCCTCATGATGGAGCCCCTTGCTGAAGCAATCAGAACAAAACCAAACATTTTGGGCATACAAATAGGAGAAGTCGCACACAAAATAGGTCTATATGCAGACAATATCATTGTGGCCATGACTAATCCCCTCCAATCCCTTCCAGCCCTACATGAGTTACTCATGCTTTTCGGTCGTGTATCCCTCTATAAAGTCAACTGCATTAAATCATCCATGATTGGAATAGGCTTAGATCAATACACGAAAAGTCCTCTCTCGCGTGCATCACCTTCTCCCTGGGCCTCAGCAGGTTCCTTCTCTGACCTTGGCACCCAACTAACAAGTCCGTCCAACAGTATCCTCCTTTTAAATTATGAGGCACTACTTAATAAGCTACAGAACCTTTGCAACTCTACGCACAACCAGAGCTTCCTGGGCTGGAAAAATTGTCTTGGCAAAAATGTGTTTAATGCCTCATTTATTGTACTTTCTCCGTTCACTCCCTGTCCCAATACTGGCAACTCAACTATCCATGCTACAGAGAACCATCAACTCCTATATATGAGACAGTAAACTTGCTAGAATAAGACTATCCACTATGTGTACAGCGACCTCTAATGCTGGTATGGGCATGCCAGATATTAAGCAATATTATAAAGCTATTCTCCGAAGTCAAGCTAAACAATGGTCTTCAGCAGATCACCCTTTGTGGACTCAAATAGAAGAAACCGCCTTAGGGCACCACACCAAACAGATACTGGCTGCCATTCTTCTGCACTATAACCCACACCATTCCTTTCTTTCCTCCATGAATGTTATGACCAAAAATTGGAAATTATGCATGCAACCTACTAAGGGTCTAACAGTTAATACTCTGAAGCTCCTTCCACTTGCTACACTAGAACTACTATGCACAGACCTAGACATTTCCACATGGTCATCAGCCAGACTCTCAACTATGGACCTATATAAAGAAAATGTATTGTGCACATTTCTAGGCCTCCACTCACAATTTCAAATTCCCAATTGTGACTGTTACAAATTCCTGCGGGTACACCACGCTCTTCAAAAAATTATTTGGTCAGACAGACCTACCATTACTAATATCCTCACTTTCTTCGACAAAACCTCACTTCTGGATAAAGGAATCTCGTACAAAATACTGAACTCATCACAAAACAATTCTACATTACCCTCCATGGACAAATGGGAACAGATCCTCAACTTCTCTGCGGATATAGCAACATGGCACCGAGCTGCAAAAGCACCACCAAATTCTCTAGGTGCCTCACCCACTGGGACTCTGCACAAAAAATCTTGCACCACTGGTACCAGACACCGGTAAAACTTGCTTGTTTCTCTCAATCTCACCCATCCACATGTTGGAGAGGTTGTAATGAACAGGGATCAACCATCCACATATGGTGGACATGCCCACAACTAGGTTCTTTCTGGGAATCCGTACAAACCACCATTAAAAACATAACAGTGTTTCACAACAACATTTCCCCTCAACAAGCCCTATTAGACCTCAACCTAGACCTGTGGCCTCCTGCATACCAATCCATCCTCACACATATTCTCATCGCAGCTCATGCCCTGATAGCACGCAACTGGAACAGCAACCTTATTCTATCCAAGCAACAACTCCACGTCATGATCAACTCACACTACCATATGGAACTCATGTACGCAAAAGCACACCTCTCAATTCCCAAGCTGCAGAAACTATGGGAACCTTGGCCCACCTCTTCTGTAAATTTTGCTTCCCTATAAGAGGTTTATACCAATTTATCTGATACATATATCTTTCATGGTAAAGTCTCTATTGCTCATACATTACTTGTAAAAAAAAAATAAAAACCCCAAAAATGAATTCTCATCATCCGTAAACGCGGCAACTTTTGCGCAAACCAATCAATAAACGCTGATTGTGATTTTTTTTAATCACAAATATGAGGGAGAATATAAAATCGGCCAAAACCGTTGAAAAAAAAGTTTTTTTAATAACTTTTTTTATGGATTTGTATTTTAGCAAAAAGTAAGAAATTAGCTTTTTTTTGCAAAATTGTTGCACTTCTTTTGTTTATAGCGGCGATCAGAAATAACGCAGCCGTGATCAAATACCACCAAAAGAAAGCTCTATTTGTGGGAAAAAAAGGACGCAAATTTCGTTTTGGTACAACATGGCACGACCTCGCAATTGTCAGTTAAAACGACGCAGCGCCGTATCGCAAAAAGGGCTCTGGTCCTAAAGTGTGAAGTCCTTCCGGGGCTGAAGTAGTTAATGACACTGACTTCTGTTAGTCTCAAGGGTACATTCTGGGACTGTTAACAATAAAGTCTTGGTTACTATACCTCTCATTTTTCTTTGTTAAAACAGAGGAGAAGAATGCATTTAATACAGATGCCGTCTCTGTGTCTTTTGTAACCAACTTTCCCTGATCATCCTTTATGGGGGAAACCTTGCTTTCTTATGGTTAATATATTTTAAACATTTCTTGGGATTTTTTTTTTACTCTCCTCCACTATGTGCCTTTTGTGATCTATTTTAGCTGCCCCAGTTGCATTCTTGCACTTCTAGTTGCAATGCTATTGAAATGCTGACACAGACCCCCTCAGCCTTATATTTTTGAAGCCAAATTTTTTCTCATGTATATGCATTTTTACATTATAGTTTAGCCACCCATGTTTAATCTTAGCTCTTATATATTTGTTTCCCATTGGAATATACTGACCAATTCCTTTATTTAATATGTTCTTAAAGCACTCCCATTTTTTCTCAGTGTTCATTGCTCGTAGAATTTTATCCCATTTAATATCTTGTAGTAAGGAGCGCAGTTTAGAGAAGTTGGCTTTAAATTCAGCGTTCTTGAACTACCCTCATGCTTCCTTTTCCTTTGGTTTTGACTGAATGTAATTACCTTGTGATCACTGTTTCCTAAGTTCCACTGAACTTCCACATCTATGATCAGGTCTGTGTTATTTGTAATCAGTAGATCTAATAAATGCATTATCTCTTGTGGGTGCATTCACCAACTGACCGATGAAATTGCCCCGTAAGACATTTAAGAAATGGGAAGCCTTAGATGAGTGAGCAGTTCCTTCTGCCCAGTCAATATCTAGATAATTGAAACCCCCTATTATTAGAACATTGAGTTTTCTGATCAGCCTCACAGCTGTCAAGGTGTATTCACTGAAATCAAGGGAAAGACAGGGGAAACCATGGCAAGTGCACAAGGGAAGGTGTAAAAAAATAGAAGGCGGGAATAGGAGAAAGAGGCCAAAATCACACTGTCCAATCCCTTTGCAAAGGGCCCTCTTTTAAGATCTTTCCAAAGGAGGTGAGTGTGAGAAGGTCATTGTTTTAGTCAGTGCACATAGTGCCTGATTTGTAAATAGCAAATAGTATATAGTAAATAGTAAATAGCCTGATTTGTAAATAGCAAAATAATTTTGGGATATTGTATTTGCATAAAACCTCTGAGAGGGGTAAAAGTGTGCAACCTATAGGGGAGACTAAATTGCTGTGCTGATATGAGGACATATTCTCCCATGGCTTGATCAGTGCTGAGATAAGACTGTCAGGAATCGGCAGGTTATATAAAAAGTAAGTGTATGAATCTGCATTTCTCTTTGCAGTGCCACTAGAAGATTCTGGTGAAAGCCTTGGCACAAGAAGATCTGGAACATGGAATTAAGTTGTATGGGATCAAGCCATACATAACATCTCTGTCCATTAATTGAATGAGGGAAGTGTGGGCCATAAGGAAAGATCTTGAAAGTTAATGTTGGATAATATCAAGTACTGCTTAGCCTTCTTGATCCTTGGTAACACAAACATGGGTTGGGACAGGAAATGTTTCATAGCAATATATAGAAGTTTGGTAAAATAATATTTTAAAGCAGTATTAAACTCAAAATTAAACATCAAACATGTATTATATTGCAGATAATTCTTAGATATGATGGCTGTATTAGTTTCCTTTTTAAGCTTCCTTTCTTCTATTTTTATCTGGTGAACCAGCCAGTAAGTCTGTTGTTTCTCATAGGCACCAACTCTCCAGCTCTAGCAGAATATATCAATTTACATGGATGAGACAGACCACTTAACACTGGTTGGGGTAATTTAAATGATGAGCTTTTTTTGATTCATGCAAAACTTTTATCCCAAAAGGAGAACAAAACTGTTTGCTGTAGCTGATTAGTGGATCTAAATGAACTGTGCCTTTAAGGTGACACAATTAACTTTACTTTGCTCCTGCTCATTTTATAAACAAGCTGCACACTGACCAATAATAAACAAAAGGAAAATGTGTTTGCATCAAATTGGAATAAGCAGTGAATCATTATGTGCTTTTCAAAAATTGTTTAGATTTTTAAAGGCCATGTTCTTTCACCTAATCAAACTATTAAAAATAGATGGCACCATTTTAAAATGTTTTGCTTCTTTCCATATTTATTGTCAGACAGGAAGTCCTTGAAGGAAGCATAAATTGATTATTTTAAACGTTTGCATTTCGATTGTGTGCTCTGGGAATTTAGTCATTCAGTACAATTCAGTAAATTGTTTTAGGTAAAGTGCCAAGCAGTCACAATTTATAGCATTTCAAACAACATAATTTGTTTTGTTTTTATTGTGGTTTTAATACTATGAACTGATATATACTGATTTATATTAATCAAATTATTCAGTGGTTTAAAATGTTTGTTGTAGGGATAGAGGCAGCAAAATAAACATAAATAAAGGAGAAATCAAATATTAAATCTAAATCCCTATTGCTAATGCAATGGTCTATGGGAAGGGGCTAGTGAATGTAGTATTGATTAAGAAGCCAGCCATCTTATAGGAGAAGAATATGAGAAAGAGATAATTTTCTGCATCAAGCAAAAAATTGTTGTCGGGGAGGGGTGGGACTTTACTGGATAAATAAAAGCAGTTTTGCATTCACTTTTACCCCGACTTAAGGGCCCTCCACAGCAGTGACGCCCTCACCTACCTTGGGTATTGTCACTTTGGGAATGCCGCCGCTCATGCCCCCTGCCACAGCTTCCGGCCACGATGCCCCCGGGTGGCCTGCTTGCTCCGATGATGTACCACCACTATATGAGCGCTGTAAGTTGCATGCATAGCTTCTGGAGGGGTTATACAGCCCTATGTTGCTATGCTGTTGTGAATCTCTCTCTTATTTTTCTACTTTTAGACATACCACATGCCTGCTCCTGACGAGTGACTTTAAGCCATGAAATGCATAGAGCTATCAGTTGCCGTGTTCTATACCCGTATGCATTTTTGAAATGTGGACTATTCTTTCACCTCTGACTATGTCAACAGGGATAGGGAGGCCATAGGCAGCGCAGACAATTCTGTGTATACTGTACACCAGGTTGTATATATAGGAAATTGATGGATGGGGGTACTTACTGTGCAATGTACATTTATACCTTATATGATGACTTACGATGAATACGATTATTTACTATTGATACCCTAATAGTTGTATGTTTGTTTTTATATTCTATAGTACAATTTTATTCATGAATAAATAGCTTTTATTTATCCATCAATGTATTCTTACAGTACATCCATATCACACTTCATGCAAAGTCCCACCCCTCCCTGCCAACATTTTTTTGTGTGATGCAGAAAATTATCTTACTCATATATGACAGGGATGGAAGCAGGCAGCCTTACCAGGCCATAGCTTCATATAAAGTCCCAACCCCCCCCCCCCCCCCATTCCTCCTTTTCTAGGAGAAGAAGAAAAAAATGAAGGGGGTTGGGGGCGGGGGGTTCTTTCTAAAATAAAACTAGATGCCTTGCATATTTAGGCAGCACTAAAAGCCAGGAAATGCACAAGCATATAATGATTGATGCAAATGAGCATATGATGCATACTAGACATTAGGGACCATATGGAAAGTATAAAATTGGTGGAGCAGGAATATCGGGCGCATGGTTACCATACACACTGCAAACTAGATAGTGCTGATATTGTGAGAATGTATACATTGCTTCTCAGTGTCAGTGGCCATAGGACAGAAGAAAATGGAGACACTCTTTCTGTTAAAGTAATACTGTGTGGAAAACTGGAGAATACACAAGCTCCAGATGATCTTTGTTGGTATTATTGTGCTTATTTATTGATTGATATGTTGCTTTATGACTGCTTGTAAATTACAAATTGTTGGGAATTGTACCATTGATTAGGTAATTGTTGTTGCCACTAGTACTGTCATTATTATGGCCAAAGACCCAAATAAGTGGTCTGTGAGGTATAGCAATGTTTTCTTTGCTGAACTGTATCATGTACATTACCCCTGACCTGAACGACTTCTTATACCCTGTACATTAGGTGTAATCAGAGAAAGAACCAGAAAATATAATTAACACATTATTTTTAAAGGAGAACATGAAAGTATAACTAAATAGAATTTGTTATAAAAGCAAACTCATTGTTATAAAATAGCACATTAAATATCCTGATTTTATTTTATAACAAAAATGAAAACCTTGAACATAGCATTAGTGAAATACATACAGATTAAAATGTTCTTGAACACACCCAGTTAGGCATGATTTCAGTGGTTAACGTTAGTGCCCAAAAGTAAATGCTTCCAAAGATTCTCTTCATATTTGAGATGGATTATTGGCAAGTATTGCATACTCAGCAAACTCTTTATACGGATATAGTATACACTGATTACAGGGATTAACCTTTAATACTCCATTTACAACTGCACTAGGTTCCTATATAGCAGGCTGCGGGTAAAAGGATTAATAGGGATTATCCAATTCATATACTACAAGTGAGCTACAATAATACATCAATCCACAAGAGGCTTCACCAAGTACTTCCCATGTACCATAAGCAAATCGATCATCACCTTCAGAGTGACAAGTCCAAACCGCAATCAGTGCTATATATTTATAATGTGTTCTATAGGTTGCACTTAACTCAGCCTAGTTTACAAAAAGGGATGTCAGTGGAGACTTGTAATCATTATTGTATGCAAGCAAGCTAGACGAGGTAAAGTGGCATGCTTCTGGCACTAACTCCAAAAGACCAAGTCCATTAAAAGATATGACAGATTGGCAGGGCTCCAAGCTCGCAGTATCAGTCTCCCAGGTTTACACTCTGTATTCAGGTGCTTGCTCCAATATATAATATGGCATACAGGTACCGAAGAAAGGTTAAATGCAGCAGAACATTAGCTTTATTAAGATATCAATGTATGCAGCACAAACAGTCAATGTGTTTCTGTCATAACAGCCTTACTCATGACTTATGATGGAAATGCGTTAACTGTTTGGCTGCATACTCCGATATCTATAAAGCTGATGTTCTGCTGACTAGAAATGGGACGAATACCCCCCCTATTCGGTTCGCACCAGAACATCTCGGACAGGGAAAAAGATCTAGCAAACATTCAAACTCTATTATTAAAGTCTATGGAACACGAACATGAAAAATCAAAAGTCCTAAACAATGGCTTATATGCAAGTTATTGCCATAAAAAGTGTTTGGGGGGGTCCCCTTAGTCTGCCTGTAAAGTGGCACATCTGTACAATGTATAGAACATGCTGCAACAATAATGACATTTCTAAAGGAAAAAATTACATTTAAACTTGCTCGCGGCTGTAATGTATTGCCGGCTCCTGACAACACAGATTAAAAAAAATGTAAAAACTTTTTTTTAAAAAAATGGTGCGGGTCCCCCCAAAATCCATACCAGAACCTTATCCGAGCATGCAGCCTAGCAAGTCAGGGAAAGAGGGGGTGAGCGAGCGCCCCCTCCTGATCCATACCAGGCCACATACCCTCAACATTGGGGGGGTGGGTGGTCTGGGACGGGGGCCTCTTCACCCGAAAGCACCTTGTCACCATGTTGATATGGTGGAGGGCTTATCGGAATCTGGATGCCCCCTTTAACAAGGGGGCCACCAGATCCTGCCCCCCATGTGAATGGGTATAGGGTATTAATATTAATTAATTGTTATTAAAAAATATATATATATATATTGTCCCTCTATGTAATCCATCGTCAATCACACTGCCCGCCGACCGGAAAAATTGAAAAAAGAATGCTCAGCCTCCTGGGAGGCCACCAGCAGTCTGCCTCCTCTCTGCTTTGACAGTTCTTATATAGGCAAGGGGCAGGCCATCCGGTTACATCACCCAGTGACACCACCCCTTTATGATGTCACATGACATCATGAAACATTAGAAGGGGGAGGTGCCACCGGGTGGCGTAGCTGTAGCTGATTTTTTATTCTATTTTTCATGTCCAGTGGGCATTGTGATTGACAATTAATTACATTGAGGGACACCATTTTTTTTTTCTTTTTTGATAAAGGACTTGTCAAAAACTGTTTGGGGGTGCTAAATTTTGGCATGGAGTTCCCCTTAAACTCTGTACAAGACCCAAAGGGCCTGGTATGGGTTTTTGGGAGACCCCACGCCATTATTTTTTTAAATTTTGGAGTGGAGTTCCCCTTAAAATCTATACCAGACCCAAAGGGCCTGGTATGGATATTGAGGCGGACCCCACACCGTTGTTTTCTTAATTCTGTCATAGGGTTCCCCTTAACCACTTTAATACAGGGCACTTTCACTCCCTTCCTGCCAGACCAATTTTCAGCTTTCAGTACTCATTGGCGTCTATGGGTAATCTTGGTCAGCTTGACATGGCACTGCTCCTGGTCTTTAACCACCTCCCATTGTACATATACGGCCGGGTGGGAGCTTCCCCGTTCTGACAGGACGTGTATTCATTATGATCACAGGATCCAGCTGAGCAGAGATCGGGATACGGGCGCAGTGACTGGCCCTCCCGATCATGTGACGGCTGTGTCCAATCACAGCCGTTACATTGTATACAGAGACGAACGTTTCTGTGACATTTCTCCCCCGCCAAGCTCAGTGAGAGCTCAGTGCGGGGGGGTGAAGGGGGGAGCTGCAGCTATGTGACAGCTCTCTGCATGATGATGGTTTCATGCAGAAAGCTGTCACAGATCGCCACCCACACAGTGCACCTAGCACACTGATACCCCTGTCCCTGCACACATAAGTGTCCCCATAAAAGAGCCTCCAAAACATCTGTATGTCCCCCATCACATCTGTCACCATACTCAACATCTGTCACAGTCCCCAAAACATCTGTATGTCCCCAAAGCATCTGTCACAGTCCCCAAACATCTGTCTGTCCCTGTCACATCTGTCACCATACACAAAACATCTGTATGTCCCCGTCACATCTGTCACAGTCCCCGTCACATCTGTCTGTCCGCCAACACCAAATAAACTCCAATTTGGGTTATTTTTACCAAAGAAATGTAGCAGTATCATTTTTGGTCAAAATTTATGAAGAGAAATAACTTATTTGCAAAATTTTATAACAGAATCGCAGAAAAATGCATTGTTTTTGAAAATTTTTAGTCTTTTTTTAATTTATAGCGCAAAAAGTAAAAAACCCAGGGGTGATTAAATACCACCAAAAGAAAGCTCTATTTGTGTGAAAAAAATGATAAAAATTTCATATGGGTACAACGTCGCATGACCGCGCAATTGTCATTCAAACTGCAACAGCGCTGAAAGCTGAAAATTGGTCCGGGAAGGAGAAGTATTTAAAACTGGTTTTTACTATGACGATGTAAAGAAACCATTTTTATTGGGTTTAACCTCAAATAAACCACAACCGCCTGTCTGTCTACACTGCCCCTGACACTGTCTACACTGCCCCTGTATGTCTACAAAACACATACCACTGTCTACACTGTCCCTGTCT
>BLSH010215412.1:567989-596334 GCA_018402905.1 Glandirana rugosa | reverse complement strand
CGAACATAAAGACAGACACGACCCTCTAAGTGGAAGAGGTAAAAAGGAATACGATGGTAATGAGCCACAGCATATGATGATAAGAAGCAACATCTTTTTCACAAAGTAGGCATTCAGTATCCCTCCAAAGAGAAGCCAGGGAACTGTGGCAGTTAAAATAGTGCTACCATAAAACACACTTTTTATTAAAAGACTGAGAGGTACTTACAAAATCAGTAGAACAGGAGCACACAAACATACTAAACCCTGCCCAACATGTTTCACCATCAATCAGTATCTTCAGGGGTGTGGAGCATGGTTGTCACCAGTGTTACCACCACTAATGTCCCTATTTAATGCATTCCCTTTATTAGCGTTCTGATGACAACACAAATTTTGAGCGTTTTTCATTCAGTTTTGGTGGTAATGGTAGCATAAGGAAAAATGGAGAAGGTGAATCTCCCAGCACAGACAGAAATACAAGCTCAGCGTAGTTATACTTTAACCATAAATGTAATTGTTGCCCCACTTAAAGTGATATTAAAGGCTTTCCTTTTTAAAAAAAATAAAAATTATGTCAAGCTTACCTGCTCTGTGCCGTGGTTTTGCACCAGCCATTCGCTTTGTGCCGTGGTTTTGCACCAGCCATTCGCTGAGAATGAAAGAAAGGCGGTTTAACCTTAAGATGCGTAGGGGTTTCTTTACGGTAAGAGCAGTGAGAATGTGGAATTCTCTTCCAAAAACAGTGGTTTCTGCTGGTAGTATAGATAATTTCAAAAAATTATTAGATGCACACCTAAGGGACCACAACATTGGGGGATATACAATGTAAATAAAACTGACATAAAAAACACACACATGGGTTGGACTTGATGGACTTGTGTCTTTTTCCAGCCTCACTGACTATGTAACTATGTAACTATGCAACCCAGATACTCCTTTTCTTGGGTACCTCGCTGGCGCTCTTGGCCCCTTTCTCCTGCTGAGTGCCCCCAGAGAAAGCTGCTTACAAAGGAGGCCTCCAAGCAGACATGTTCCCGAGCCGCAGCTCTGCGAGTCCATTCCCATACAGAGCTGTGGCTCGGCCCCGCCCCCGATCTCTCCTTTTTGGCTCACTGGCTGTGATTCACAGCAGCGATGGCCAATGGCTGGGAATCAAATACTGTATCTGACTCAAGGGCATCCCTAGGGCATCCTAGGGACCCAGCCTGTACAGTATGTCACAGAAGATCGAGTGAGAACTCAAAGAGAATAAGCATGGCAAATGTAGAGAGTTGAACTTCCTCAAATTCAAGTGTAATATACAGATAAATTGTGATGAGAGGCGGGTAACTGGGCTGGTAGAGACTGGTGCAAGCTCCGCAGCACCAGCTCAGAAATGCTGCACAGAAGAGAGAAGTGTAATGAGGAACTGTCATCTGTAGTGTACAATGTAAACAGTTACAGAAAACGGGCCACAAATTATAAGGAGTTACCTGTCTGAGAAGTGCAGCTTTTATGGAGAGCACTGTCTTAACCTCATCCCTGTGTGAAGACAGCATCAATACAAATCCGGATGGCTGCACTCCCAAAATCAGTGTAAAAATTCACTTTTATTGGCAAAAGATAACTAAAAGCATCAAAAAGACAGGCATGTACTATAGGCAGGGGAAGAAGAGAGGTTGACGCGTTTCACGTGTTAGGTGTGCTTTATCATACGGTTTTGATAAAGCGAGTCTAACGTGTGAAACGTGTCAACCTCTCTCCTTCCCCTGCCTACATGCCTGTCTTTTTGATGCTTATAATTATCGTTTGCCAATAAAAGTCCATTTTTACACTGATTTTGGGAGTGCAGCCATCCAAATTTGTATTGATGCTGACTACTGCTGTAGTGACAGGGCGTGCACCCCTTACAGACCACTAGCTGGGATTATCTCTTGCCAGAGTGGTACCTCAGTCCTCCTCAGCCCAATAGCACATGCTTTGCTACCAGACACGGCACACTGCTGCTTCAGGCACAGTCCTGCTCCATTTTGAGGTACTGGTCTCCATATTTACCTCCACTGGGTTATCCAGCAGCCTTCAGTCATGAGATATTGGAGAGCTGTATCCCTTCTACTCTGCAGAAACACAGGTGGTAAGTACACAACAGGGTATCCCTCCGCCCTCAAGGCACAAGGTTCCTCTGAAAACACAGTTTTTTTTTACTTTGAACCTCAGTCTCCACACTTTAGAATCTCTTATTATCTCTTTTGGTAACCCCCCCATTCCTCCTTCTATTCTAGAGAGGAATTTTCAGACTCTGTGGCAGACATGATAGGGAATGTCTCTGCAATAATAGAGATTGCAGGACACACATAGCATAAGCACTGTCAGCTGGAGTGCCCTGACGAAGATAAGAATGGGGGAGAAAGATGAATGCTTGGAGTCTGAGTATGAGCAGTCACCTTCAATCTTTTCCACGGTAAACGAAACCATTATGGTCCTAGTAGACAAACACACTCCTCACCTTCTGGAACTAATGTCACCAGTATTGGATTTCTTCACAAATCCAAGAAACCTACTGGGTTCCTTGTGGTTCACCCACTAGTACAGGATGTTCTGTATGAAGACTGGCCATGGTCAAGAAAGTACATTCTCCTCACAAGAGCTTTACTCAGCAGTAGCCACTGAAAGTGGAAAGTATTTTCTTCCTTAACAAATCCATATCGATACCTGTTGAGGGCACTCCAGTCTTTAAAGATCCAGCAAATAAGAGGTTAGAGGCCCTCCTTAAGTCTCTTTTGCTCTGTGGGCCATGCAACTGACAGTAGTCAATGGTCATTTGCTAGAGTCTGGGCAAAGTGTGTGGCAACACAACAAATTGGAGAATCTCCCAGTAGCTTTGCACTATGAATGAATTGACAGACTAAATTCTCACTTGTCTCTTATGTCAGTTCAGGTGCACAGGATTTCTTGGCTGCAGAACTTGTCTGAAGGGACAGTCTGTGGCATACAAGCATTGGATGGACCTCCTGTTACTCAAAAAATTGGAGCTCCTTCTAGTAGCCTTGTGCTACTGTGTAGATGGTTTGACAGACCATAAAAATTCTTACCTGCCTCTTATTTTAGTTAAGGTGCACATGATTCCCTGGCTATGGAATTGGTTTGAGGGGACAGTCTGTGAGAAATGTCTGTAAAGGAAAATGATTGAGTAGAATGACTTTTCGGAGAGTTTTAGACACCTTTATTAAGGAAATCAAGGGGGTATAGAGCATACGCTTACCTAGTAAGGAGAAAGCTAAGGTGTCTGTGGCAAAATTGGCCACTTCACAAAGAATTCCTTTCATCCTTGCCAAACCTCTGCTTGTAAAGCCAAGTCCTCCTCTCAGTTCCACCAAAAATCCCAGATGTCCAAGTCAGCCAAGTCTGACACCAAATCTTCCTCACTGAAGGGGCACCCCACTTCTGCTGGGGGGGGGGGGGCGGCATCTATTGGTCTTTTCAGCAAACTGGACTTGAGACATTTGGCTCTGGGACTGCGCTGTTCAGTGCTCTGCTGATTGTCTCTTTCTGTCAGTGTGTATCTGCCTGCTTGTATGAGGTACGAGCAGACAGATACACTGACAAGTCTTCAGGAGTCTTGCATGGCACCCCCAATCAGTTGATTGCAGGTGGATTGCTTTGCAAAAATAATAATAAATGCACTTTTTTTTTTTACCTGAAAAAAGATGTGCATTTATTATTTTTTTTTAAAAAGGTAAACGCATCTTTTAAGATTTATCTGATGGCCACATGCCCCTTCCTTTCTCCTCCTCCATTGAGAAAAGTTAGTTCATTGCTTAACAAGATCTTTGAATGGGGGAGAGATTCATGTGACTGATCAGGCTCTCCCCTATTCACAGATTGTGATAAATACACTTTGAGGAGATTACAGTGTGTATATGGTACTTTGAAAACCCTCCATACTGTCACAAAGAAGGATTACTCCAGCTTCAGAAACTACAATTAGAGAGTTTGTTGTAACTGCTTGCTGGGTAAATCTGGCTTTGGAGTACAACCATAAAATACTATATTTTTCTGATAGAACAATTGCTGTGCCATGGTCAAATGCTTTTAATTAGTAACTATAATTAATGATTAATTAATTATATTTTAATATAAATATAATTCATTAGTAATTAGTACCTAGCTGAGCTTTTATATTTAGCAGTAACAAATCTCATATTCTAGTAAAAAAGCATCTTTATAATCATTCTAATATCATCCAATATTATACAGTCATTTATAAGAAGTCATTGGTGACAAAAACACATTAGTTTTCTCAGCAAAATAATAATGGACATGCTTGAAGCCCTTTTTTCCAGTATACAAAGAAGGAAAGAAAATAGGGGAACACTGGTAATATAAATAGAGATGCTATCCAAATATATGTCATTGAGAATGGATTTGCCATTGAGCACTTAAGCTTTGATATAACTCTGCTTGTTGAATCTGTCTGGGCTTTGTCTGGAATCATCCAGCTTCAACAAAGGATCTTAACACCTTTCTCACTGACAAAGGTCCAGATGCACGCGTTGTGGCTAATCTGAGTGGACACAGCTTGCTGATGAAAGAGTTTTAAGCAGCGGATAAAAAATAATTATCACTCTGCAGTGATATAAAAACCGAATTCATGGTATCTACACAGAACTGCTTCAATTTAATATATTTCAAAATTACTTCAGAAAAAGCTTTTGGTACTATATATCCCTTTTGATGAGATACTTAGTTCTGAAAACAAAATTTGTGCAAAATATTTTACTTTTATGCATATCTCTATACAGGGTGGTCATAATGGAATTGACTGGCGATTAAAAACAATCCAGATCAAGATTTAATAGAAGGATCAAAGCAAAAATTTAGGGCTAGCTTAAAAAGAACATGTGGGAAAAAAATGTTATTAAAACTTTAAAACCAACTTGCTGTTTAAAGTGTATCTAAACCTAAACACAAAAATGTAATACCTTGCAGCTTACCAGTTATTAGATGTCTGTATCAGGACAAATTATAGGAATATGGAACCCTGTCCATCTCCTAATGTCTATAACAATTATCTCTTGGTTTGCCCGGGAATTGCTTAAAGTTGTTTCTGTGCTTCTATAAGTAATCCAGATGCACACAAATGGCCTGAACATGAGCAATTATGATATCCTCTGTACCCAGGGCTGGCCCAAGACATTGTGCTGCCTGGGTCCAAGAATGAAATGCTGCCCTCCCTCCCAAAAAAAAATCATACCCACCAAAAGACCCCAACATCCATTATTTTATATGGTGATAATTAAAGCTAAAGTTACATTTATCAGGAAGTCAGATTTACATGCAACAGCACCTTGTCTATATGCAAAATTATATGATTTACCGCTATGTTCAATTCCAAGGGGCGGGCTAGGGTAGTATATGGACAGGTTAGGGTAGTAGAGGGGCAGGCTAGGGTAGTAAATGGGCATGCTAGGGTAGAATATAGACAGGTTTGGGTAGTATATGGACAAACAAGGGTAGTAATTGGGCATGCTAGGGTAGTAAATGTGCACCCTAGTGTAGTATATGGACAGGCTAGGGTAGTATATGGACAGGGTAGGGCAGTATAGGGACAGGCTAGGACAGTATAAGGGCAGGCTAGGGCAGTATATAGACAGGCTAGGGTAGCATATAGACAGGCTAGGGTAGTATAGGGGCAAGCGGAGCGGCCCAGGGGGCAGTTGTCATCATGACACACAAAACTGCTGGGAAAAAATCTTGGCTGTCAATTTGCTGGGTAAATAGAAGAGAAGAAGAGGTGGCTGTGGTTCAATTTGCTGCCCCTCTCAAAGTGCTCCCTGGGTCCAATGGACCCACTGGGACCCATGGTAGGGCCGGACATGTCTGTACCCTGAAATGATCATGTATTCTAACCCCAATGCATTAAGAAAAACTTGCTGCCAATAGTGATAAAATGCATACATGTATGCCAACTCTTCATGTTGAGCATGCAATAGCTAAACAGTTAAAAAAAAAAAAAAAACAATATTTTTGTACTTGCCATAAAATTATTTTTTTGTTCATTAACCACTTCAGCCCTGGAAGGATTTGCCCCCTTCCTGACCAGAGCACTTTTTGCGATTGGGTACTGCGTCTCTTTAACTGACAATTGCGGGGTCATGCGGCATTATACCCAAACAAAATTGACGTTCTTTTCTGCCCAACAAATAGAGCTTTCTTTTGGTGGTATTTGATCACCTCTACGGTTTTTATTTTTTGCGTTATAAACAAACAAAAAACGACAATTTTGAGGAAAAAAAAACAATATTTTTTACTTTTTGCTATAATAAATATCCAAAAAAAAAGTATATATATATCCTTTTCCTACATATTTTTGGTAAAAAAATTTGCAATAGGCGTATATTGATTGGGTTGCGCAAAAGTTATCGCGTCCACAAACTATGGGAATAGATTTATGGCATTTTGATTTTTTTTTTTACTAGTAATGGCGGCGATCTGCGATTTTTAGCGAGACTGCGATATTGCGGCGGACAGATCGAACACTTTTGACTTTTTTGGGACCAATGATATTTATACAGCGATCAGAGCTAAAAATAGCCACTGATTACTGTATAACTGTCACTGGCAGAGAAGGGGTTAAACCGTAGGGGGGCGATCAAGGGGTTAAGTGTGTTTCCTCACTGTGTTCTAACTGTATGGGGGCTGGGCTGGCAGTGGCATGACAGATCTGACTGTTCCCGATTACCTGGAACAGTAGATCTGTCATATGTCCCCTGAAAGAACAGAGGTCCTCTGTGTTTACACTGGCAGATCTCCATTCTGCCTCCATAACAGGCGATCGCGGGTCACCGGCGGACATCGAGTCCGCCTGACCCGCAGGCACTCTCGCGTAGCGTGCAGCAGGCGCGAGAGTGCCCCTGTGGCCACGCGCTTCTGCTCACAGCTGCGTGAGCCGCCATACAGCTACGGCGATTTGTGCAACAGTGCCAACCTGCCGCCGTATTATGGCGGTGACCGGTCGGTAAGTGGTTAGGGGACACAGGTCCCACACCTCTGTGTTTGTAGCACTGTTTTCTTTGTCATTTATTAAGGTTTACAGGATTCAATTAAGGGTTCAAGCCTGAACATGTATATAGAAAAATATAGAAAACGTGCAAACAGAGGACAAGGTGGCAACCTTGAAAATTTGAGACATAGTTGTCTGATGACTAAAAGTCCAAGAGCCACTGACCGATCTAGTATAGTGCACATTGACAGGTAAAAGTGACATTATGGGGGAAATTTACTAACATTAGAAAGTGTAAAATCTGGTGCAGCTGTGCATGGTAGCCAATCATCTTCTAACTTCAGCTTGTTCAATTAAGCTTTAACAATAAAACATGGAAGCTGATTGGTTTCTATGCAGAGCTGCACCAGTTTTAGTAAATCAGTCACTTTGTTTCTAAAACCGTTAGCTTAAAAAATGATCTGTCTGAGCCACAGACAAATGGTAAAGTGAGAAGCCAGTTGCCCTGTATGGAGACCTTCAGGAATGACAACAAGTCTTTCCAGTGGAAGTAGTGTAGTTTATACAGCACAGACTACAAACTGGCAGGGAAGGGAAATTTTCTTCTGATGTACTGGAACCAAACAAAGAGTTGGAAGAAAAATGTCCTGGCTTAGGTGAAAGGCCAAAATTACCTTGAGAAGGAAGGAAGAGCCAGGCCTCAAAACGACCTCATCCTTGTGCCCAAGACCAAAAAGGGTAAGGCTGCTAACTCAGACACATGCCCTCAGACTGACATAAATAAAAACAACTTTGTGAGTGAGAGTGGAAAGGGGAATATTTCTAATAGTTTCAAAAGGCCCACAGAACCAAATTGAGATGCAACAAAATGACAGGAGCTTTTACATGAGAGGTGTCTTGCACAAAGGTCTTGACCAAAGAATAGGGGGCCAGAGACAATTGAAATGAGACAGGAGATCCGATGACTGTCTGACAGCAGTTTCATCAGGATGAAGTACCACATCTACCTTGGCCAGTTCAGAGCTTTGAGGATCACCAATATGTCCTCTATCTTAATTGTGCAAAGTAGGGAATCAAGGAGTTTCAGAGGAAGTATCTCTGCATCTGGAGACAATTCTGTGCAGTTTGGTGCCGAACCTGGAGGCCAGAAGGTCCACATCTGGTATAACCCACCTGTGACGTAGGTCCTAAAACACTTCTAAGTTTAGTTATTATTCCCCAGTATCCAATGCCAGTTGAGGTAATCTACCTGCCAATTATCCTCTCCTGGCTTGTGAACTGTGCACAAGGCTGGAACATGGAGTTCTGCCCAGGCTATAATTCTTTCTACCTATCTTGCTGTGGCAAGAATTCTTGTTCCTCCTTGGTGATTGATGTATGCCACTGCAGTGGCATTTCCCAACTGGATCCTGATCAGATGACCCTCCAGTCAGGTTGCCTAGCTTTGTAGGGACAGCAAAATCATAACACCAGATTGTTGATAGTAGACAAGATTCCACTGATGACCAAGTCCCCTGCACTGATAAGGTATCTAGGACTACTCCCTAGCCTTTCAAGCTCCAATCCATTGTAATGATCTTCCAAAATAATAGAACAAAGGATTTGTCCCACTCCAGAGCTGAATTGCTAAGCCACCAAGCCAGAGATAACAGTCTTGAGTGTCAGGCGAAAGCTTTGTCTAGAAACTGAACAATTTTGTCTCATGATAACAAGATGTTGTGTTATTGGGGTCTGGAGTGGAACTATGCAAATGTGACTGGCTCTAATGAGGGTACCATCAAACCCAAAACTCTCATGTAGAATTGCGGAGTGGACAAGATATTGGACTGTAGAGTCTAAGTCTGAGAATGTATAGTCGGAAATTATTCTTGGGGAAGACAACTCTGGCTGTGTCTAGGACTAGTCCCAACATTTTCAAGCATTGTGTTGGCTATCGAGTTGCTGGCTTAATCTCTGCTTTGGACATTTGAACAGAGGAGTGGGGATCCCCCAGCCTGAGCAACGAATTTCAGCAAGTAATTTCCAATTGTGTGGTTGAGCTTGGGTATTTTATGCTTGTATTTGCCTATTGCCCTTTACCCGCTCCTGCTATTGAAATCTGGACTACTTCAGTGCTGCAGATTACTCCTGATACACAAGTTGTTACAATGGCTACAGGAAGTATCACAGGAAACATGGAGGTTGAGCACACTAAGAACACTGCTACCTTTCGAGCAACATCAGACCGACGGCTGAAGTTTACACAGGTTTACAAAAAGGACTCCAACACTCTAACTACAGATACCCAGTGTAAACTCGCGTTTGACAAACTAAAGTACTTACTCTGCAAGGAGATGCGTTTGTGGTGGGATCTTACCGGATTACAGAAATATGTGGATGATTCCATGATACCAAGAAGTCTCTGAATAAAGAAATTCCCATCTGCTGTCTATTCAGACACATTTCTGTCAGAGTGCAGTGACATTCTCACTAAGTGTTCTTTAGACCTAATGAAACTAATTATTTCCTATGAGGAGAAGTTGTTGGCTGACATTAACCCTGAGATCTCTGTACTAAAAGAAGATGTTCACCAGTACCATTCACTTGCTCTCTATGATAATCTGAACTCTGAAATTGGAATAATGGATACCAAGAGGTCCAAATACCTACTTGATCTTAAGGACTATGAAGATTGCACCATGTATGTCTGCAACAAGTCCAAGAGATTTCCACGCTCCATACTGAAAAAAAGACCAGGATCTACAGGAGAGAGGAGGGTTAACTTTAGCTCACCCGAAGTCTCTGACACACAATCAGAGCTCTCAGACATGGCAGAATCTGTGTCACCAGCTTCGGCGAGGAGCTCCGCCGGCTTGTTTTTTTCCAGGGAAAGTTCCCCAGAGGACAATATATAAAATATACGGAACTCTCCAAAACAATATGGCCTGGTAAAAAGAGGACAAGGAGGGGGAGAACGTACAGATACAAAGTGTCACAAGAAATATCCACAATGGAGGAAAAATCCAAAGAACTAGGTACTAGTTTTGATAATGTGATTAAGGGGGCGTGTCTGGCCAGCAACCTAGATGGCCCCTCTTCTATGAGGCTGTGATCCCAGTCATAAACCGACTGCAAAAACGACAACTCTGACAGCATCCACCCCACATTGTGTTCCTGAGACTACCCTCTACCTACTAAGATGTCTCGCCGAAGGAAGAACGCCGATCGGCTGCAGAAACTCACAGATTTCTTCCCAGCATCAGGCCCTGATCCTATCCAAGATGGCGCCGGCCCGGGGATGAAGAACATCACAAAGCTCACAAAAAGCAGGTGAGACGAATACCGACTACAGACTGGCCTTCCCGCTGTACGAGGGAGACCCAGGTGACTCCTCCTCTCCCGTATCGCCCACGACCAGAAGCCCGCTAAAGTCCAGGCCCGGCATGGAAGACTCGGAACGTAATCCGAACGTGGATCCGATCGTGGATTCGTTCGAAGAACAAATCAAGGATCCGATCGCGGAAACGATAGATCCGTCTACCCTCGTTCCCTTTGAATACTATGTTGATCTCTTTGCGATAATCTCTTCACTCAGATATGTACACAGCCCTCGCCCCTATCAAGAAATCCATACAGAAGTACGAGACCAGAATTTCACATGTAGAAACTAAGGTCAGTGAAATGTGTACAGCCCATAATAATATGGTAGACGCCCTCACTGACCAAGATCCAGAACTGCAGCAACTACGCCTCAAAATAGCCAACCTGGAGGATCGCTCCAGGTGGAACAATCTCAAACTTCGCGGAATACCAGAGGCGATAACACCTGACGCACTTGTACCATATGTACAACAACTGATGAAAGTACTAAGCCCATCACTCTCCGATCTAGAACTGGCTATAGACAGGGCCCACAAGATTCCAAAACCAGATTTCCTATCAGCCTCGGTGCTGAGAGACCTTCTAGCAAGAGTCCATTTCTATCATGCAAAAGAAAAAGTCATGTTAGCCGCAAAAAACACCTCTTCACTACCAGAACCTTACACTGGGATCAAAATCTATGCTGACCTCTCGAAAGTGACACTACAAAATAGAAGAAACCTCTCAACTATAACGAAAGCACTTCGGAACCATAGCATTCCCTACCAATGGGGATTCCCTACAAAAATAACGATTAAACGACAAGGCAAATCCCACACGATCAGGAATCAGGATTAAAACTACTTAAAGAATGGGGAATAATACCAGCACTGGAACCTTCCCCCTCTCCAAAACGTCCACAATGTATGGACACACAATGGTCTTAAACACCAAAGTACTATTTGGATGCATCAGTTCAACCCACTAAAAGCTGGGATCTCTTCTGCATTTAGCCTCATTGACAAACTATGTTTCATTCTGTTCTATCTCCGATCATTACGTTAATGACTCGGATACTTCTATCCCCCCCATCTACAAAAGTGGCAAGAGATGCTACCCATGTTGCTTGCGTTCTTGGCAAGCCTTTCTTACTCTTCCCCTTTCCTTTTGTTCTCTTCCCCCAAGAAATACCATCCCCCTTACGATACGTACAATATCTTGCAAAGAAACACCCACTTGAACATTACGCTCACACAGAGCAACAACATCTGGAAAACCAAAAAAATATTACTATTTGGCCCTACTCAACACCTCGACCAAGGAAAATTACTCCTACCAGAGTTGGCCTCAGACCCTTAAACCCCAAAAATCTACCACACCTACATCCACATCGACTCTTGTATACCCCTGATGCCTCTTAAAATTACAACCCTCAACGTACGAGATCTGAACTCACCATTCAAGCGTGCATCACTGATCAGAGAATCCAACCTACTTAAACCAGACATTTTCCTTATTCAAGAAACTCACTTTGCTATAGGCAAATCTCCAACTCTGCATATGCGACAATACCCACATACCTTCTTTGCTTCCAACCCCCGAAAGAAGAACGGAGTCCTAACAGCAATAAGGAACACTTCCACATTTCACATTAATTCGGAAATAGTTGACCCCCTCGGCAGATACCACATCCTCATATGTGACATCAATAAAACCACATATACTATTGCAAATGTATATGCCCCAAACACCAAACAACTTAGATTTTGCAGAAAACTTTTCAAGAAAATCCTAGACCTTAAACAAGGCAAACTTATCATCGGAGGTGACTTTAACATCATCAATAAAAGAGATTTGGATGCCTCAAATAACAAAAGAGTACCCCACCAAACCCTGAACCAAGTACTACACTCCCTGGACCTGTATGACATCTGGAGATGCCAGCACAGCACCGAAAGAGATTATTCATACTACTCCCCGCCACATCTCTCATATTCCCGAATGGACTTTTTTTTATCACAGACAAATGGACACTAAAAACAATAACTTCATCAAATATTGGGACAATAACACGGTCGGACCCTGCCCCAGTCTCGATACAATTAGGCGAACCCCGCAAAGCCACTTCCACTAAACTCGGCCTTACTGTCCAAACCTGAGCACCGCCAGAAAATCATTCAAGCCCACACCTTATTTTTTCAGACAAACTCTTCACCAGAAGTATCTATCCCCACTATATGGGCTACTTACAAAGCCTACATGAGGGGAATCTTTATACAAATGCAATCCAACTTGAATAGCCAAAGGAGAAAGCAAATTGAGGCGGTCTTAGAATCAATTAAACAAAAAGAAACCCAACACAAGCAAGCCCCCACCCACATCTTAGCAGATTCCCTACAGCAAGATAGACAAAAACTTTGGTCCCTACTATCATACAAAATTGAACAAAACCTGAAAAGAACCAAACCCATATATTACTCCCTAGGAAATAAAGCCAATTCCTTACTAGCGAAATCGGCCAACCACCAACGCCTAAAAGCAAAAATAAATGCAGTCCATCACCCCATCTCCAAAAACCTTCACACAAACCCTGCAGATATTGCAGATGCCTTTGGGGATTTCTACCAAGCTCTTTACAACCTCAAAGATGATGACACAACACCCCAGCCCACACAACTTGCTATACAAGAATATTTAAAAACTATCAACCTACCCTCTCTCACAGAAACTCAAATTCAATCTATATCTCAACCCTTCACTCCCCAGGAAATAGAAGAAACTATAAAAACCCTCCCACTGCACAAATCCCCAGGTGAAGATGGATACACTAATGAATTCTATAAACAATTCCCAACTGATCTGGCCCCCCACCTTGCAGACCTCTTCAACTTTGCCGCATCCTCTGGCTCCTTTCCTACAGAGTTCTTGCAATCAATAATTACTACAATACCTAAACCTGGCAAAAATCCCCAGGAAGTTCAAAATTATAGACCCATATCCCTTATTAATACGGATATTAAGATTTATGCTAAAACATTAGCTAGAAGACTTATTCCCCTGATCTCTATCTTGATACACCCGGACCAAGTGGGCTTCGTGCCTGGACGACAAGCCCCAGATGCCACAAGGAAACTGCTTTCCCTTTTACATGATTTACAACACAAAAAACGCCTTCTCTATTCCTTTCTTTGGATGCAGAGAAGGCGTTTGACAGAATTTACTGGGGATTCTTGCAAGAAACTCTACAAAAATTCGGTTTTACAGGCTGGATAAAACAAGCCATTATGGCCCTCTATTCATCCCCCTCAGCGAGAGTTCTAACAGATGGCCTACTATCTAAACCATTTAAAATAACTAATGGCACACGCCAAGGCTGCCCTCTGTCCCCTATAATATTTGCACTCCTAATAGAACCCTTAGCATCCAAAATAAATGCAGATCTGAAAATATCTGGCATATCATACAACCATATAGAACAGAAAATTAGCCTCTTCGCTGATGACATAATTATCTTAGTCACTAACCCAATCCAATCCCTTCATTCTGTCCAACAAGCCCTCGACCAATACACCCAAATATCCTACTATAAACTGAACGTTTCCAAATCAACAATTCTTAAACTACACTTACCTCCTCACATCCAAAATACCCTGCAACAAAAGTATGCTTTCTCCTGGTCCTCCAAATTAATTCCATATCTAGGGATTAACCTGACCCCACACACCACACAATTATATGACCTTAACCACAAAGCAATTTTACAATCACTTCCAAAGGACTTAAACTCAATACGCTCTAAAGATGTCTCAAAACTAGGCCGTATAGCCACTGTGAAAATGTTTATAATCCCCAAAATACTCAACTTCTTTAGAACTCTCCCTATCATCCTTCCCAAAACTTTTTTCCTAACTGCCCAAAAACATATCAACCAATATATATGGGAGTCAAAACGCTCCAGATGTGCGTCCCATCTGTTGTACAGACCGTTAAATAAAGGGGTCGCTGCCCTTCCGCATTTACATACAAATTACATAGCGTCATTATTAGATCAACTATACTACTGGTGGCACCCCTCCAGAGAAAAAATCTGGTCCTTGTTAGAATCTTCCACGCTCCACCCTATGACTCCATACACCTACTTACTTCTTTCCTATGCTCTCCCTAGATTCACAGAATCCAACCACCCAACCATCAAGGTCTCCCAAACAGCATGGACATTTCTAACCTCCCAAAATCCACAGCCAGCTGATCATATAAAAATCCCCATAAATATTCTTAAAGGAATAATACCAGACTTAAATACTACCCCATGGACACAATATAACATCAATCACCTCCAACAGCTTTACAACAAAGAAAACTTAATCCCATTCCCCACCCTGCAAAAGAACTATAATTTACCACCCTCCGAGTTCAACACATATATAAGAATATACCACTACCTACACTCACATAAGATCCCTGTAGAAATTACCATCCCAACTAAAGTACGACAGTTCTTTAATACCCCATCCTACAGAGGTCACGGAATCTTATTTTTCTATAACATTATCAGCAAAGTAATTTTTCCAACTAGGACCTCATCCTTGGGAATCATCACTAAACCACCACACAACTGATGAAAATTGGCAGAAGGTTTTATTCTACTCCGCCAAAACCTCCAGATGCGCAAACCATTGGGAGTCCTATCTAAAAATACTACATATGTGGTACCTCACACCAATAAAACTCTTGAGGATCTACCCTACCACTCAACCACAATGTTGGCGTAACTTTGGTGACCTTGGTTCCCTTATGCACATAATGTGGTCCTGCAAATCTCTCACTTCGTATTGGAACGCGATTTTCAAACTAATAGCGGAGATCACAGGCCACATTATTAACCCGGACCCAAAAATAGCACTACTACACATAGGACTAGACTCATTCCCTCCTCCTTCTAGACACATCATTATACATACCCTATATGCTGCAAAAATAAACATTACCAGAAAGTGGAAATCTATCAACATACCTAGTGCAACAGAAACCATAGCAGAGATTAACCACCAATATGACATGGAAAGAACATTTGCTCTAATCAACCTCTCCTACCCAAAACTTCTCAAAAGATTGGCCCTATGGACACAAAGTAATAAGTGCACAATTAAATAAAACACCATATAATAAATTGGATATGAGTATTTTAACTATAAAACTCACTCTTGCAAGATCCCTTTCCCTCTCCCCCTCCTCCCTCCCTTCTTATTTGTTAAATAAACTCTCTTGAGTACCCGTACTTAAAATTTAATGTAATAGCTCGTATTGTTTATAACTTCCAACCAATCTTTCTCACATGTTACTGAACTTTATTTTTCATTACTATTATTAAGATGTCAATCTATACCACTTATACATACCTTGTTGATTACTGTAATAAGCAGACGTGTACTTAATATGTAAAGAACAATACATATTGTTGTAACTTTAAACTACAATAAAAACTATTGAACTTGATAATGTGATTAATTTATCTAGTATAACACTGATACGTGAAGATTTGTCCTTATTATCTAAAGGGAATAAAAAGAGAGCTAAAAAAAAAGCTACCTGGGAGGGGATTGGGACTTTAATTATCTAAAGGACTTTTATTATCTAATTGGACTTTGTATATTCGAGACATTGATTTGTTACTTTCTATTACCTGGCAGTGAGACATCATCTGTCCCCTGAGGAAGCTGGATATATGGCGAAACATGTTGGGACATTCTCCTTCCGCATCAGTGTAACTGGAATAGCATCCAACAACTGTTTATGTACCCTGTGTTTATTATGAACATGCTTACTGATGTCCAAATCATTCTCTGTTTTTAATCAATTTTTAATATACTCCCTATTAAAATATGATTGTTTTTAATATTTGACTGCATTATATATTTTTTGCACCATTGAACAATTTTTTTTATGTTTGATGGCCAATTTTACTTGCAATGTTATGGTGCTTCGATGGGGGCTAGATTTTCTCCATCTTTAGCCAATCTTTTTATGGGTGGGTGGGAGGAAATGGTTTTGTTTTCATTGAGCAACCTTTTTAGCAACAGTATCGCATGGCATGGTCGCTTTATAGATGACCTGATCTTTGTATGGAATAACACCAAACAATCTTTAATTTCCTTTTTGATGTATTTAAATCAAAATGACTGCAACCTTGAATTTACCACCACATTTCATCCTGAACAGATCCATTACTTAGATTTGGTCCTTACAGGTGAAGCAGCCACAGAAACAGTTAAAAGCAGCACTTGTGCAGGGAATTCTCTCTTGTTATCCTCCAGCTGCCACCCAACACACACACACTAAGAGCAATACCCACAGGGGAGTTTATATGAGCAAAAAGGAACTGTTCCACACAGATCGATTTTGTTCATGAATGTGAGGCAGTTTCTAATAGACTGCGAGATTGAGATTATAAGGAGCAGTGGATCTCTAAAGGTAAATGAATAGCCATCAGTAGCGACTGTACAGCATTAATAAAACAGAACTCCCATTCAACTGCTAAGGGCCAAAAATGTTTCAGTAGCACTATTATTTTGTGACATCCTTTTTGAATTTAGTCAGATTGTTGGTATTATTAAATGCATCTACCGATCTTGTATGTGGATCAGGATCTTCATGCAGTAATTAGTGGGGGATGTAATTTCTCTAGGAGACGGGCACCCACATTGGGTAATATGCTTTCCCCCGGGCCGTTTAATGACAATCCAGAACTCTGGGACATGGATATCTACTAAGGGTTCATTTTGTTGTGGCTATAGTACCTGTAGGCATTGTAAAAAAAACACTTTAAAGCAGTGTAGTTGTTTCTCTTAACACTGGTAAAACTCTCAAGATCAATCAGTATATAAATTGCAATACTACATCAGTGGTATATGTTCTTGAATGTAAAAGTTGTAAATTACAGTATGTGGGATGCATTGCACAATACGCCTCTTTAGGATCAGGATTTCAGAGTACTACAATGACAGCAATAACCACAATGCCAGGAATATTTTGAATGTCTCTAGACATTTTAGGGACATGCATAAAGGTAATCTTAATTCTTTTTGTTTTTTTTTTTGCTATTGAACAGGTTAACCTCCCAAGAGGTGGTAATATGCACCGCTTACTCCTGCAAAGTGAAGTGTGGTGGATTAATACTTTGAATACTAGAATGTCAGCTGGTTTAAACAGTAGATGGGACATAGACTTATTTCTTAAGTAAATTAAGGTAAAAATATTTTTGGATATTTCTGATGTATTTGAACAACAAAAAACTTTCTTTAAAATGTCTAAAGTCATTTATATACTATTGGTTTTCTGATGTGTTGTCATCTGGTGTGTACCCTCCATGTGTAACTATTTGATGTTAATTGATGTTAATTGTAATTATATTCAGTCCTGCCCCTTCCATTAGTTGGTTGTGGGTTTTTACAATATATCACATGTGTCAAACACAAGGCCCGGGGGCCAAATGCGGCCCGCCAGGCCATTTCATGTGGCCCTCACACCCAGGGCTTTTTTTTCAGCCAGAACCCTGCACACTCCTAAACCCTGCAATCTGTATGTAGCGCACTCCACAAATCTGCACTCTGTACACATTGCACTCCTGAACATTGTGCACCCCTGAATCCTGCACTTGGTACATAGTGCACCCCTGAACTCTGTACATTGTGCACCCCTGAATCCTGCGCTTGGTACATAGCGCACCCCTTTACTCTGCAATCTGTACATTGTGCATCCCTGAACTCCGCACATAACGCACTCCTGGTATTTATTGTCCCTTAAAGATCCTCCCACTGGTAGTGCAATTTGGCCACACCCACTGTTCGATGCAGTTCGACGGGGGGGGGTCTGGATACATTTATGTAGTCTTACAAATACAGCTGGCCCTTTGAAGGCAACTATAATGCTCATGTGGCCCTCAATGAAATCGAGTTTGACACCCCTGCAATATATAAACAATGCCATTTTAAAGGTTAATCATGCTATGAGTAGGGCTGCAATGGCCAAAACATGTCAGCATTGATCCTGCCTGTATGATGTAGCCAAATAAAGGATAATACCAAGGTGTTATCAAGTTGCCAGCTTAATTTCTTCTTTGGATTGTGTTGGTTTCAGCATTGAATTTTGATGGTTCAGAATCCAACCAAACCTTTTTGGAATATGGACTGCCAACATCACATCAACAAACAGAGTTTTCAGCTGACTATTCTCTCAACAGGAGGTTGTCTAGGTAAACTAGGGAATACCCTGAGAGCATAGTGAGGCTAAGTATTGGGGCCAGAACCTCGGTGAACACTCAAGGTGAGGATGATAAGACAAACAGTAGGGCTACAAACTGGTAGTGTGGTGTGGACACAGCAAAACATAGTTAATGTTGATGCACTGGAAGATGGGTACATGCAAGTGTGCATACTTGATGTTTACAAAGGCTGGAATGTCTCCCCGAAGGCAGGAGGATATGACACATTTTTAAGGCCTTTTAAATACATTGGGGCAAATTCCCTGATTTGAAATAGATTAATGAAAAAAGTTCTGGTAGATTACCTCTACAATTTTAGAATAGTATTATTAACAGTTACAATTACTTCTTGTTGGAAAACAATCAATGCCCCTAATATACCCGAAGTAATGCACAAGTAATAGTAGTACAATCGCAACATACTGTATATGAAAGGTATATCTATTTAGGTCTTTATTTTTTTTATTTGTTTTTTTTAAATAGTTTTAATTAAATTTTCCAGAGTAACAAAGACTTATGTAGACAAGACTTGATACATTGCGATAACATCAGATGAAGAGCGGGAAAGTCCCGCTAGCCTGGTAAACATGGGTTTAAGCATTAGAAACTAATAAGATAGTTTACAGTTCGTCAACTTGCTATTAGATGGGTAACTGAACTAGTGAAATCACAATTCGACAACGTATCGGTAAGGTGGGGCAGCACCCATCCCCAGACACCCCTCTTGGGAACAAACTGTCTTAGGGACTGGGAGCGGCCTCCAGACCGGCCCTGTCGTGACTCAAGCTCCAACAAGGAGGCTGGAAGAGTTTGATGGTATCCATGCCTTATTGGGAGCAAAAATGTAAAAGTGAAAACAAACCTTAGAACCAGAAAATCACTTAGACAAATCTGGGCCCATGAGATGTTCGTGGATTGATTAGTAATTGCCTTAAAGGGGCCTATGTTTAAGTGACAAGAGATCAATCCAATTGTGGAACCAATAGCTAAAATTGCCAAAAAGAAATGAGTGGGTCAGCCTTGCCCAGTATGAATGTTAGCCTGATAAAGATTCTCTTTAGTCATCCCTCCATTCCCGTGTGGGAGCTTGTCTTAGAGGAAATCTCAGGTGAGAAGACCAAAGAGATTGGCTGACTCAAGCAAAGAAGACTTGGCAGGATTCTTCCCCAACTACAGGAGAGGGTTGCGTATCAAGTGTAATAATATCATATTTATAGGTGATGAACTCAGAGAGTGGATACAATCAGGGAAGGAGAAAGAGAAGACAAAGATGATAGAAAGAAGAGGGATCTGAGGTGATGGGATAGGGAAGATAGAAGGGGTCCTCCACGGAAGGAGGGGATGTGGGAGATTTGAGTGTAGAACCAGATTTCGGAGTGTATAAAGACTTGGGCGTAAGGGGGGATGAGTTTAAATGGAAACTACTAAATATTTAGCCCAAGGTTCTCATATTTTTTCAATTTTTTTGGAATTGTCAAGGATGGTGCTGGTTAATTTTTCTTGGGACATTATCCACAAGATTTTCTGTTTAGCCTGTTGGAACGGGACCATGGGGGATTTCCAATTTTGAGCTATGGTGATCTTGGCCCCCAGTAAGATATAGGAAATCAAGGATTGTGAACATCTGGGAGTATCTGGGGCCCTCAGGTTAAGAAGATCCCCCCAGGGTCTTGAGGAATTGAGATGCCTGTGATTTTTCAAATCAAATGGAAAATCCTATTCCAAAAGCCTCTGATTTTGGGACATTCCCAGAGCGTGTGAAGTAGAGTACCCAGATGACCACATCCCCTGAAACAAAGGGGGGAAGCTGAGAATTGAGAATCCCTTGGAACGATCAGGAGCAACAGAGATGCCACATGTCCAAGCCCCAAGTACGGTCCAGGTCACGCTCCCAGTTCATCATGAAAGGTGCTTTCTCCTCTGGTTCAGCTAGGGATGTGTAAATAAGAGATATTCCCCCTTGAGGTCCTTCATTTCTGAGCACCACTGTTCATAGTGTGTGGTAGTGAGGGGGTCTGGCTCCGAGGTCCAGATGGAGTGGAAGAAGTGATATAATTGTGAGTGCCAAAATCTTTCCGAGGGGTGCATCTCAAGTTTAGTGGAACAATATTGCAAACTAATGGGTCCATTGGAGTTAAAGAAGTGTCCTATTCTGTACAGCCCCTTTTTCAGCCACCACTTGAATGCCTTAATGTTCAGGCCTGGGGGAAAGCTAGGGTTATGGAAATTGTGAGCAAGCGGATGCCATGGGGAAGCTTTTTTGTTCGATTTATGTATGAGGTCACAGGGGGGGAAGGAATGGGAGAGTGTTGCAGAAAGTGTGGCAGGACGAGATTTAGGGGGGCACCAAACCAGGAAGTCCAGAGTGTTATTAGGGATGGATTCCCATTCCATTTTGACCCATCAGGTTTTGGGCCTTTTAGATAAATATTAGAAAATTGGGTTAATTGGGCTGCCTGGTAGTACCGCCAGAAGTTAGGCAGGCCCAGTCCTCCTCTTTTCCTTGGTCTGGTTAGCACTTATTTAGAAAACCAATGTCCTTTTTTCCTCCAGATATAGTGGGTGATATTGGATTGAAACCTGGACAGATCCCGTCTAATTAAAGAGATGGGTAGGTTCATCTTGATTGCGTTAATTCTCCCTAATCAAGAGAGCTTGAATGAGGACCATTGTGAGTGGTCCTCCAGTAATTTCTTGTATAGGGGGGTAGTTGTGTTTATAGAGGAGGCTAATTGAGTTTGTGAGGTGTATGCCCAAGTAGGGAATTGAGAGATCACTCCATCCAAATGGGAAGTGGGACTTGAAGCGGACTAATAGAGAAGAAGGAGTGGAAAAATTTAAGGCAATAGACTTTGTCTTATCAACACACAAACCAGATACCGATCCAAATCTATTGAGTAGGTGTGTAATATTTCGGGTTGAGATTAGTGGGGAGGTCACAAACAGGAGCACATTGTCCGTAAAAATTGTGCACTTATGTGTTTTGGGTCCGCATCGAACTCCATGTATGTCCGGATGTTCCAGAATGGCAATAGCCAGAGTCTCAATGGCTATTGCAAATAGTAGGGGTGACAAGGGGCACCCCTGTCTCATACCCCTCTCTATGGAGAAGGGGTTGGAGAAATGACCTTGTATTCTAATTTGTGCGTTAGGATTGGAGTAAAGGGACTCAAAAATATTAAGAAATTTAGGACCGAACTGCCATTTTTTAAGAATAAAAAATAAATATGGCCAGGAGTGTCAAAGGCCTTTTGAAGGTCAACTGACAACAGGAACCCTTCCTGGGGGGTTCCACCATCCCAACCTGCTGTCATCAAAGAAATAATGTCCACTGCCCTCCTTATTTGGTCCGGTCCCTGCCTGCTCGTTATAAAACCAACTTGATCCTTATGAACGTATTGGCCTATGAAGGATGCCAGTCGGTTGGAGAGGATTTTTGTCACGATTTTCAAATCATTGTTAATCAACGATATTGGGCGGTAATTTCCGACCACGATTGGGTCCTTGCCCGGCTTCAGTATAACCGATATGAAAGCCTGGTTCACAGCAGGATCTAAGGTTTAAGGCCATATCTTAAGGAATTGAAGAATCAGGCCAGATAAGGGGGGAGGATGTCTTGAAATGTTTTATAATATGGGGCCGTGAAGCTATCAGGGCCTGGAGCAGAGCCAGTATGTAATTTCTTGATAACCCCTAGAATTTCTGCTTCCGAAATAGGAGAGTCTAGATCTATTTAGGTCTTTAATGCCAAATGGGGTGTGTGATCCGTTATGTTTCCTGAGGTGTCCCCCTGAGTCTGAATGCTGAGATCTTTTGAGGTGCAGATTGGTAGCTGAATACTTTTGTATGGTGGGTGCTTTGTTATTGCCATTACTGTTACTACTGATCTATTACATTTCTACATAACTGTTGGTTAAAGGAAAGAGAAAATTGAGTATTGTCCATAATACTTTTTTTATTTGCACTAACACAATTTTTCAGGGCACGCTTTCGGAGTATGTCCCCTTCTTCAAGGTCCAAGCAGTACTCGAGTACTGCTTGGACCTTGAAGAAGGGGACATACCCCGAAAGCTTGTCCTGAAAAATTGTATGTTAGTGCAAATAAAAAAGTGTCATGGACAATACTCAATTTTCTCTGTCACAATTGCACTAATATGGCTACAATTACCTCAAGCATTACAGTTAAAGGAAACAAACTTTGTTATGTTAATAATATATAAGGCAGACGGATGTTAATCTTAAAGATGCTGGATTTTGTAACATTATTACTGCTTCTTCTATATTATTTTTGTTTTGTATGATGATTGCTATTGGTACATATCTGCACTCAAGCTTTAATAAAAACTATTTTAAAGAAAAAAGTTGTGGTAGAAGCCCTGAAACTTTTCTTCTTTTGGTAGAATTGCAATAACCCCTTGGTATCAAACAATTGCAAGAGCAGAACAGAGGTCTGCTAACCATTGTACAAGCACAGGCAGGTTGGATAACATGAAATGGGATGGAAACAGAAACCTAACTCTAGCTCACAGCCCATGGACATCACATCTCGTATCCAGGCATTAGAGATGCTTTATGACAATGTGTCAACAAAGGTCAACATATCTTGAAAAGTGAGAATGTCCCCAATGATGAAGAAGACTTCGGTATAGGCTTGGAGGAATTCAATTTTTAGCTGTACTGGGTTTCTCCCTTAGGCTTGGCTTTGGCATGAGAAGCCGGGGGAAATGAAAATGAACTATTTTTGGTTCCGAGGCAGGATTTGTCGATTTGAGTCGTATGCTTCTTCTTCTCAGGTAAATGAGTACTCTTAAAACCAGTTATATTCTTTATAAAATAGCACCAAAAGGGTTTTCACCGCCAAACAGCATTTGCGACAAGTGTTTTTTATATTGCTGTTATGCATACCAAGATTTTTGCCACAGAGATCTCATTACATTGACAGACAGATGACTCATGTGAGAGATAAGACAGATAATATATCAGCACATCAAGGGAGCCCATATATGATATGAATTTCTTTCTTTCTACCACAGGTGGAAGGAAAGAAAAGTACTTGATTATCCACAACAAGAAGAAAAGTACTTGATTCCCCACAACAACACAGTCAGTGTTGATGGGGGAATCCCTCCTGCAGCACTATTGTATTCTAGCAGCTTGAGAAGGGGGAGCACCGAGAGCCACCCTGGCTGGCAGAACACAAGGATTACTGCTAGCGGCTTTAGCCACTGGCAGTAATCGCATGCAGAACATGTTATTGACACACAGAGCAGGGCTCGGGAGCGTGCAGGCACCAGTGGCCCTGTAGCAAGCTATGGGGGCACCCAGTGGGGGGGGGGGGGGGGCAAGAGCAACAGTGGGGCACCAGAGAAAAGGAGGATTGGGGCTGCTATGTGAAAAAACATTGCACAGAGCAGGTAAGTATAACATGCTTGTTATTTTAATAAAAAAATGAACTAAGCTTTAGTATTCTCAATAGATGCAATCATTTTGGCAAGGCAAGTTATAGCCCCATCCACAGTGGAGACAGCGCACATTTTTTTAGAAAATCCTCATCAAACGGATTTTGGCCTGCAAATCATTTGGGAGGAGTAAATCATTTTTCAGAAGTATCCCAGTCTCCTTACAGAAAAAGCTAAAATAAAGATGGTACTGGTAAAGGTTTGATAGTCCCAGTCTTGCAGGGATCCCAGACTGGTAACAGCATGAGTTGATGCTACAGGCTGCTCTATTTTAAATATGACCTGCACAACATACATTCCATATGGTGTCTTTTTAGCCTGGGGGCTATTTCAGCTGGCTGACGCTCCTCAAGGAGTGACACCCATTAAGTATTTGTGAGACACTCAGAGGATACATCTGCAGCAGAAGGTTTGTGGGCCAATAAATCTGCAGGTATCTATGTTCACGGCTTCTGTGGTCAGTCAGTAGAGTTGGGTCGAACACCCCCCAGTTTGGTTCGCACCAGAACTCTTGAACATCGCAAAAGTTTGGACCCGAACTCTGAAGCCTATTAAAGTCTATGGGTAACTTCAAACTTGAAAAATCAAAAGTGCCCATTTTGAATGCTTATATGCAAGTTATGGGCCATAAAAAGGGTATGGGGGCCCAGGTACTGCCCTTGGGGACATGTATCAATACAATTTTTTTTTTTTAAAAAAGATAATTTTTACAGGCGTAGTGATTTTAATGATGCTTAAAGTGAAACAATAAAAACGAAAAATTCCTTTAACCACTTCCATACTGGGTCATTGTCATATGACGTCCGCAGGAACACTCTACCACCTGGGGCGGGCGTCATATGACATTCTCTGCTTCTCGCTGCTACTCGCCGGGGGCCTGCAGCGTGGTGATCAGGGATTAGGCATGTCCCTCAGGACACAGCCCATCCCCGATCAGGGTAAAAAGCCAATGAAATTGCCTCTTTACCACGTGACCGGCTGTGTACAACTTTGGAGATCTGTGTGCATACCGCCCGTGCACGCCAATCGGGGGTGAGGCGTGTCCAATCACAGCCAGTCACAAATGTCAACAAACGGCTGTAGCGCCATTTCCTGGTTCTCCTCCTCAGTGGATGAAGAGGAGACCTGGCTGAAAAAGTACCGTGCAGTGTCTGATTGTCCCCCAAATAAAGAGGACCTGTCACAGCCCATCAAAGTACCTGTCACCAGCCCCAGAGTACCTATCACCAGCATTAGAGTACCTGTCACCAGCTCCAGAGTACCTGTCACCAGCATCAGAGTACCTTTTACCAGCCCATCTGAGTACCCATCACCAGCCCCAGAGTACCCGTCACCAGCATCAGAGTATCTGTCTACAGCATCAGAGTACCTGTCACAGCCCATCAGAGTACCTGTCACCAGCCCAAGTACCTGTCACCAGCATCAGAGTACCTGTGACAGCCCATCTGAGTAACTGTCACAGCCCATCTGAGTACCTGTCACCTGCATCAGAGTACCTGTCACCAGCATCGGAGTACCTGTCACCACCCCCAGAATTAATGTAACCATCATCAGAGTAACTGTCACCAGCATCAGAGTACCTGTCACCAGCCCCAGAGTACTTGTCACCAGCCCATCAGAGTACCCGAGTACCTGTCACCAGCCCATCAAAGTATCCAAGTACCTGTCACCAACCCATCAGAGTACCCAAGTACCTGTTATAGCTCATCAGAGTGCCTGAGTACCTATCACCAGCCCATTGGAGTACCCAAGTACCTGTCACCAGCTCATCAGAGTAACTGTCACCAGCCTATCACAGTACCCGAGTACCTATTTCCAGCCCATCAGAGTACCTGAATAGCTATCTCCAGCTCATGAAAGTACCCGAGTACCTGTCACCAGCCCTTTAGATTACTGGAGTACCTGTCACCAGTTGGGGTGCTTTCTTTTCAAAATGGGGTCATTTTGGGGTAATTCCATTGTCCTGGTGCTCCAGGACCTTCAAAAGGTTGTCAGGAAACTAAATGTATAATTAATGCTCCTACAGTGCCTGATGGTGCTCCCTGCATGTTGGACCTCTCTATGTGTCCAGGCTGTGTAAAAGTCTCACACATGTGGTATCGTCATACTCAGGAGGAGTAGCAGAATGTTTTTTGGGGTGTAATTTTTTTCTATGTACATGCTATGTGTTAGAAAAATCTAATAAATTTACAATTTTGTGTAAAAAAAAAGTTTTCATTTTTTTCCATGTTTTCCAAAAACTTTTGTAAAAAAATAAACCATTCAAAAGACTCACTAGGCCTCATAGAATATACATTGGGATGTTTGGTCTCCAAAATTGGGTCATTTTGTGGGTAATTCCATTGTCCTGGTGCTCCAGGGCCTTCAAAAGTGTGTAATTTATGCTCTTAGAATGCCTGACGGTGCTCCCTGCATGTTGGACCTTTCTATGTGGCCAGGCTGTGTAAAGGTCTCACACATGTGGTATCGCCATACCCAGGACAAGTAGCAGAATGTATTTTGTGGTGTCATTTTTGCTTTGTACATGCTATGTGTTGGAAATATTTTATAAATTGACCACTTTGTGTGAAAAAAAAATATGTTTTAATTTTCTTTGCACGTTTTTCGAAGACTTTTGGAAAAAAATGAACCGTTAAAAAGACTCATTATGCCTCATAGAATATACATTGGGGTGTTTGGATACAAGGTGCTTTAGGGTGGGGGGCAGACCCCCTGCCATAAAGCACCCCCATGTTGAGGGAATGTAGCCTGGTATGGTTCAGTAGGAGGGGGTTGCTCACTCGTCCCCCCTTTTCCTGGCCTGCCAGGCTGCATGTTTGAATAAGGGTCTGGTATGGATTTCGGGGGGCCCCATGCCATTTTTTAAAATTTTGCCATGGGGTTTCCCTTAAAATCCACACCATCCGAATGGCCATTTTTTTAAAAACACTTTTCTATGGCCGGCAATGTTTTTTTTTCCATTCAGCTGTCAGTGGCAACTCATCCATTGTTAAGGACACCGCGGTTGGCTTCCCGGCACGCTCCCTAACAACCAGCTATTCATTGTGCCCTGATTGGGCAAAGCTTGGGCAAAGGGCTTCAAATGCACACAGTGCATTGTGGGTGGCTCAGCGAGCACCCTGCAAATGTCCACCGAATGGGCAAACAGGCAATATTCAAACTTTTGCCCGGCTCGGCTGTTCATGCAGCTCTAACAGTCAGCAATCATATTTGCAAGGTGCCCTATAATTTTCATATGTGGTATCACCTACTGGCTCTCTCCCGAGCCGTGGTGCCTGCTTCCAAAGACACAGACCGCACGGCCCACCCCAACAATCTTATCACAGAATTTGACTGATAGCAGCAGCAACCAATGGCTCCAGCTACCTCAGCAAAGCCTGTGAGAGTGGGGAGAGCTTCTACAGATGGGCACAGCGCTGGTTTGAGTGAGGGCTCAGGTAAGTATAAGGGGGGGTGAGGCGGCGATGCTGTTACCTAAACATTTTTAACCTAATGCGGGGTATGCATTAGGCTTTAGAACCACTTTCATTGTTTAAGATTCTGTAAAAACAACATCTATCAGACAACAAAGTGCATTTAAACAAATTACTATGGTTCTTATACAAATCAAAATACAATTACGGGGGGCGTGGCCTGACGGCGGAACGAGCGGACGTGTCTCTGGAGAGCTCCGCTCGAACGAGACACCATCCAGGGGCATCCTTCCATCCTGTTCAAGGGAGAGAAGCGCATCTCCCTCAGATCGTTGCTCCTCATCACGGCCTATCATTTAAGCCCAAAATCGGGCGAATCGGTGACGGAGCCCCGCGCGGCCGAAAATCGAGGCCGCGGCTTTTGCGGCCTACCCGCGCCGGACCACAAGACGAGGCCCCCGGAGCCTGGAGCACCCATCCACCCACCCAGCACACCTAACCTCCATCCCTGGGCCCTAACCTGCTAGAAATCGTGCCCCTCTAGCCGCAATTCACTCTATTTAAAGGGGAAGGCCCAGTAAGATCCCAGGATGGAGGTGTGAACACCCACCGCTGCAAGCCGAGGGACAAACACCAGCTACAGAGAGCCGCTCATAGACCTCATCATGGGGAAAAAGACAGACACACCACCTCAAGCCCGCTCCAGATCGCCCAGGGACAGCGAATCGCAAAGTGGCTATAATATACCGGACATGTTCCGATCCCAACCACGGGACAACCCGCTATCAGGTAGGGCCTCCAGGCCGCGCCCATCCGGCGTTTTCGGCGCCGGAGCTAAAAGCCGGCGCGCCCCGAGGCAGTGGCTAAGCGGGCTAAAACCCGAATTTACTATCCGGCACTACTCCTCGTT
>BLSH010215412.1:519498-547595 GCA_018402905.1 Glandirana rugosa | reverse complement strand
ATAACGATTTCAATGAGACTTAAAGTTCTACATCGACCCACATCATTTTACAGGAGTGCCCACAAGATAGTCTAATGGCGTTGGACAGTCTAGTAATTCACAAACCTTGTGAATCGCGGGACCCTGTGTACAACCATGTGTATCGTGTACACGTCATTCATAAATAACCAGCCTTACAGTGAAGGTAATGTGTTAGACTACCCATCGTCGTTAAAAAAAACAGTAAGTCGACAGTCGCCCCTTCGGACGACCCTCGACTACTGAGAGGGCAACAATTCCTGTGCCGGACGAGGAATTGTCTGATGAGCTGGTTGTCTAATCTGTTAAGGAGCAGGCCGTGTCCTTAACAACGGGAGAGTCATCAGCTCCCAGCAGGCTTCCCCGCTGACAGCTGAATGACAAAAAAAATTGCTGCTACCCATCAGATTGTGTAATGGAAGTGACATTCCGACCAATAAATACTTACTGCACATGTGCTATGTGTACCAACATGTGTCCCAGGGCGCTAAGTGTTCCAAACACTTAATGATCTGACAGGTTGCGGTAATCTGATAGAACACCCGTGAGGACATTTTACTACACCCAGCTACATCTTGAAATTCAGAGTAACTTTAGCAATAACGTGAACGTATATAAATAAATATAGTGTATTGACATCTGTGATGCTGTTTACTGGATGTTACTTTTTGAAAGAAGACGGACGCCAGCAGTAGGAAGGTGGCAGAGGCCATGTTGGTACACCCTGCACTGTTCAGCGCTAAACCATTAGGCTTTCAAAATTTAACATCCAAACAGTATCACAAATATCAATATACTATATCTATTTATATATGCTCACTTCATTGCTAAAATTGCTACAATTCAAGATGTAGCTGGGTGTATTCGATGTCTGCATGGGTGTTCTATCAGATTACCACTACACGCCAGATTATGAAGTGTTTGCAATGCATAGCGCCTCGGAATGCATAGTGCATGTGCAGTAAGTATACTTTCGTCGGAAAGTCACTTCCATTACACAATCTGATGAGTAGTGGTAATCTGATAGAATCCCGGCAATACAGACCCTTATCTGATCATGCAGCCTGGCAGGCAAGGAATGGGGGGGGGGGGGGTTGAGCAAGCACCCTCCCTCCTGGACCATACCAGGCCACATGCCATGGGGGGTGCTTTGGGGTGGGGGGCTCTGCAATGCAAAACATCACCTTTAGCAGTGCACCTCATAAACATGCTGCCATGCTTAGCATTGAATGAAACGACAGTCCGATAAAGTTTTTTAAAAAAGTAAAGAGTGCAATTTGCTGTAACTACCCACTGCACCATTGTTCACATTGCACAACAGTGTGCACGTATTATATGAAGCACAAAGCATGCAGGCTGGTGTGAGTGAGCCTTTAGGACCCATTAACAGCAGATGTTGTGCATTATGCTCTCTATAACCTGTAGACACTGGTGTGCATTGTGTAGGAGCAGTATCATGCCTTGTTACATTTCTTTGCATACCTTACCCTTTTTCTTTAACTTTAAAATGTATTTCTATTCAACTCTATGCACTGCAGCATCACAATTCAAAAAACAGTGCAAATAAGCATTAACTGCAATGTAAATAATAATTATATAACTAGTCTATAGTGCACTTTGGGAGAATGTTTAGGATTTGGTGCAATGTCTGCTGGAAGGTACCTCTTAGCATAAGCAATAGTTGAAGGTCTCTGTGTATCAGCTGTAAAGGGACAGTTTTTAGTCCTAACTCTTCAGCCGACTAATGTTGGGGTCCAGTTGTACTGTTGTTGCACATGAGAATAGTCCCTGTCAAGCCTGATGGTAACAATAGGCCTACTAGATGGCTGTATGGTCAGTAAAATGACTCAGTCTCTCTAGCAGCGGCTTCTGAACCCCCACAGCAGCACCTAACTAGTCCCAGCGATATTGCAGCTCACCATATGGTCACACACAGTAATCAGTCCACTCTTAGGTGACTTTGGCTGTCAGCACTCCTGAACTCAGCACTCCAGATCATGCTCAGGCAGCTAATAGGCAGCAGTGATGGTGTACACTGGACAGAGATGTGCACTCTTTGGTCTTCTTCATGGGAAGAGGAAGGTGTGTCCTGAAAAAAATGCATCTCCTTCCCCTCCTCCTAGCAATCCCTCTCTGGGAAATGCAGTTCAAAAGCTCTTTATTACAGTAGGATCCCTCTCCTCTGGACTACAGTTGCCACAACACAGTGCTGCCCGACTCAGGCTATTGAATGCTTCCTGCTAAGCACCTCCCTCCTTTTGATGACATAACTGTTAACCAGTTCAGCAGAGCAGGACAGCAGCTACAGAAATCATCTGCAGTCTGTGTTTCCCTCACTCTTCACTCCCAAGCACCTGACTGCACACTCCCCCCACCAGAGAACCTTTAGTCCCCAAAGGAGGGGCAGAGTCCATAGACATGTCCATAACTTTAGAATAACTTAGATAAACAACTAAAAGCAAACGTAAGTCAACATTTACACAAACCCAGATAATTATCATTGACAAATAAATTTGACAAGGGAACCTCCCACCACTTGTCATAAGGAGCGAGGATGTATTGTTCATAAGCCACCAACATTAGGATTGCCCACCTAGATGTGCCAGGGGGTGAGTTTGAGTGGCCTTCCACTAAATCTGTAGAGGAAAGGGTTGGCATTTTGTAAGTCCTTTGATTTGTTGCAATGGCTTCTTTAAAACGCTCAACTAAAGTATCACAACTCAGTCATATTTGGGTCAAACTGTTTGCTTTTCTCTTTGCCAATTTCGCTCTGATGGACCTTCCCCACCTGGCTTTCCCTCTGTCCTCTGCAGTCAGGGAAATTTGGAGGGTCTTCTTGACTTTCCAAGAGCTGGCTCTGGGGTATAAATGATGGAGCCTCAGCCCTGTGGGTTGCACTATCAGTCTCTGACAGTGTAGATGGTCACAACCAGTCCATGTAAACATCTTCCTACTCACTGCTTTCCCTTTTTTCTGCATCTGATGGCAAAGACTGAGATCTGTCCACTGAACATAGTCTTTGAGAAACTGGGTAAGCTATGAATTTGGTTCCTGAGGTACACAAACTGCTTCTGTTAGTGGCAAGAGGTTATTTTGGTGCCAATCTTTAATGGACCCATTCATTCTGGGCAAATTAGTTATATTACATAGGGCTGAAACTAACACTGATCACCAGCTTATTATTTCCAAGGATGCCCAGATTCCTCAGCAGGTTGTATGTCCTGCATCCTGACTTTCAAATCAAAGTTTATTTTGTTTCACTGCCCTGGGTGTCTGAGGCAGCCTGAGCTTTCTCATATGTTGTTTTCAGATTCTTCCCTCCACATATCCTCTATGGGATGTCATTGAAGTTTGGTCTGAGGATGTGCCAAATGCTAGGTCAACTGGCAGTCAGGCCTCCCTCCAGAACATGGACATATAGGGGGAGTACCCCGTGGTATTGTTCTCCGTACTGTTTTAGGCATGTACGTCTGTTGAAATATGTCAGATCAAATGCTGTTTCTTCTCTTCAGGGAATTTCCCAGGCATATCTAACAGAGTGTGATTAAATTGTTCTGGCTTTGGGTCTCCTTGTGGGTGGTAAGGCGCTGTTCTGGACTTCTAAATGCCTGATAGGTTTAACAGTCTCTTAATGAGTCTACTCTCAAAGTCTCTCCCTTGGTCAGAATGAATACATTGAGGCAGGCTGTAGTGGATGAAGAAATTTCCTTCCAGTACACAGTAAATGCTTGCTGGTATTGGTTGGGAATGGCTGGGCACAACGAGTGAAGTGGTTGGTCACCACACGGACATTTCTGTGTCCATTTGAATCAGATTCCAGACACAGAAAGCCAATGAACTCCAATTCTATTGGTCCTTGACTTTGAATATGGCCCATTGAGGTGGTTCTGCTAGATAAAGTCTTACACTGCATACATCGTATGCAAGAGTGATAGAATCCTTCAATTTCAGGCCACATGCAGGGCCAGTAGAAGCAGTCTCACTAGTTTGAAAGTCCATTTGGGCCCTAAGAGGCCATGATTATCATGCAGGGCAGTCAACACAGTCTTTCTGTGCTTTCCTAGCAAGAATAGTTGCCACTTATCTTTGGGATTATCCGAGGGGCTCCTTTGGCAGACGACCCTATTGTGTAACTTCAGACAATCCCATTCTTTGTGAACTAGGCATGCTTCTTTTGGAGAGTCTTTCAGCAGCATACTGCATACTGTAGGTCAGAACAAGGGCATATGTTAAGCTTCTCTTTAGCTGACAGAAGGCTTGTTCACACTAATCATCCCATTAGACTTGAATTTACTCTGGAGACTTCCTGGGTCCTCTAGTTTGTTTGATTGGTTTTGGTGAGCCTTGGTTGTCATCCTCACCTCACTCTTCATCTGGCTGTTGTATGTGGGCACCTAGTTTACTCCTGGCACTGGCTCTCAGACTTCCGTGAGCTTGTGCATTCTCATCTGTAGTGTCCCAAATCCCAAAGCACTTGACTTGCCAGCTTTTCAGCAGGTACAGCAATAGGAGTCGAAGACTAAATGGGCCCTGGAGCACTTTTTCTAGGCAATGTGGTAACTTTAGCTGCTAGTAGAGTCATTGTTTTCTTTAGATGGGCCATCCGAGCTCCTTCTCTGGGTGGCCACTGGCTGCATTAGCTACTCTGATTTCAGCAGAGAAGAATATTCTAGTGAGGGTCACTAGACAACAACGCGGTTACTATGGTAACAACGGGTTGTACACAGGAAGTTAATTGTCAAAAATAGTTTTATTGTAATCAATTAAAAAACAAAAAAGTAATACTCCAATTTAATGTACGCTGATTGCATTGTCATAAAATCATTGGTAACACTCAAATCAGTGTGTCTAAACAAACATCAGACATGTGCAGATACATTTAACATTACAACAATAACGTTAAAGATAGAACGTCCAGATGCCCTTTACGGATGCACAAAGTGATAGCCTCACAATCACCTGAAGAGGAGTGGATAGCCAACAATGGGCATATTGCTTAGGCTATCAAGATATGCTCTGTCCCACAGGAAGAGGGGGCAAGGGGCAGATGTGATGAGCAGCTGCTGATGATTGAATTGGCTCAAAGGTCCAGTAACCAATGATGACTTGGATGTTATTTACTTATAAGGGGTCAAGAGAGGAAGGCAAGTATCCATATGTTGTTCCCTTCAGGACCTGAGTCAGGTGCATAAAAAGATTATCTTCAAGTAGTTGTAAAAATGCTATTTGTTATGGTACCATTAATTTAAAGATAAGCAGATCTTTATATCATTTATGGTGTTGTCTCATTGCGTACGGTCTCATTGCATCTAACATATGATGTGTAGAACACATTCGGATAGTCGCAGGTGTCCCTTTTAATTGTTATGTCCCGCCGTTCATGCACTGGTGATTAGCTGTCACAAGCAGCATAAGCAGAGCTATCAGTGGTCATCTCATCAAGTACAGAGTTAATCACACTCATAGGGGGAACAGTGTACTGGGTCACTACAGCAAGAAGTAATTGAACAGTCTTATGCATGAGTTCGGATCTAGATCACTAGAGTCATTGCTTTCTTTAGCTGGGTCATCAGAGCTCCATCTCTGGGTGGCCACTGACTGCACCAGCTACTCTGATTTCAGCAACAGGTTCTTCTTGCTTTCCAGCATGGCTTCCTCTGCCCTCACAGTCCTGAATAATTCAGGGTACTTCAGGATTACACCATCTCCTCAAGTTTTTAACTAGATCATGATGGGATCTAAAGGGCGAGCTTCCCTTAAAAACTGCTACAACAGAACCTTGTCTATAGATCTGGGGCCTATACCTTTCTTTAGCAACACCTGATGTATTATCTTGTCAAGATGCCTCATATAATCGCATAGCTTCTCCCTCTCATTCTGGTAGGTATGTTAAAATTGGTACATGATGTTGGAGGCTTTTTCTGTTCTCCTGAACACATTTTGCAGGATACTCAAGTGGTCATATGCAGTCAGTGGCGTATCATGGGTTGTCAGTGCCCGGGGCAAGGCAAGTAATTTGCACCCCTAACCCATGGACTTTTAGCACTCCCTGAGTCCCTTCCACTAGTACAGTATTAAACTGTGGCCGTGGAGATTCAAAGGGTTTCCTCCACTCACAGCTTGAGCCTCAGATTATTGGTTGAATCTGAGATATCTCTTTGACTACAATAGTCAAAGAGATATCTTCTTATATTCAACAAATAATAAAAGGCTGTGGGCAGCCAATCAGAGGCTCAGGCTGTAAATAACAAGGAGTCCCTATATATAAAAGAGCAGGCAGCTAATAATAACCCCTAGGTAAGGTAGGGGGATTTAAAGAAGAGACACCTGGAGATGGGAAACACAAGAAGAAGAAGGCGCCATTGAGTGCAGACGATAACAGAAGTTTATTAAAAACATACAACTAGCAACTCACTTATAAGAAGATGATACAGGCACGTCTGTAGAGGGACTGCCGTCCCCAGATGAACAAAGGGTGGTGAGAGTGGAGCACTCGCTGATTAATGTATCAGTAGTGTAGTTGTGCCATCCAGACAAAAACCGGAGGTAGTGACCAACCAAGTCACCGCCAACTGTCAGGAGCGGAGTCTGAGATGTGCTACGTCACTAGCATGCAACGCGTTTCTGAGCGTACGTGCTGTGATGGAGAAAACAGGCACGCTCTTCATCAGGCATGTCTATAGTGGTCCATGATGATCTTCTTATAGACCAACCATTGGGAACGGGCGTCAGCGTAAATGCTGACTAACAGGTGCCCCCCCCCCCAGTGGCCGATCAAAGAAGAGGACTCGTGGAATTGGCTTCTTCCTTAGGAGAGCTGCTCTGCGTGTGGTTGTTAGAATTTTAGTCTATTTGGACTTCTATATGGACATAGCAGGACTCAGTGCTTGGCCTTGCGCCTATTACTTGTCTGTGTTCACCTGGGGATGGGAGGAGGGAAGGGGTGTCTCTTCCTTCCTCATATTTTTTACCCCCTCACCTGGAGCCATGGGGGATATGGGGGCTCAGGCTGTGAATGGAGAGGAATACAATTTCCAGTGCAAATATTAACAATGTCATGGAACAAACTAAAGCGGTATTAAACCCAAAACCAAAAATGTAATATATTACAGCTTACCAATACTTACATGTGGTGGCTGCATTTGTTTTCTATTTTTAGGCTTTTTATTTCCTGTTTTCCCCTGATGTTCTGGTCAGTAACACACCTCTTGTATTAGAGTGTCCCTACTCTGGATAAAGGAGCAGCAGAGACACCTTTGGACAGCAGTCTGGGGGGCAGGGAGGTGGTGGTGGTGGTGGTGGTGGGGGGGGGGGGGGGGATTGTTGTTAGATGCACTAGCAGATTTAAGTACACTAAACAAATTATAGCCAAACTCCAGCTCACACTTTATAATCAGTTACAACATTTTTTTTTTCCTTTTGGAATATAGGTTCTACATAAATAAATGAAACTGATCATTGTAAGCGCATCTGCCAATGTTAAATGGTTTGTCTCAACCCTCTAACTGCTACATCTGCAAGACCATTTGTTCTTTTGAAAAACAACAGACTTACTAGCAAGACCACTAGGTGAAAATAAAAGATAGAAAACCTAAAAAAAGAAAACTAATGGAGCTACCACATATAAGAATGGGTAAGCTGCAATTTAATAAATGTTTGCTTTGAGGTTTAATACCAGTTTAAGTGGATAAAGTTAATAAAGCCATTCTGTTATACATCACATCTATAGGTAGATGATGGGAAGGAAGGAGTTTAATAAACCGATTGGGGTAAAACTATTTTCAGTGCTGGCAGGGGAGGAGAGGGGGGCAGAGAGACAGAGAGGACAGGGAGTGAGAGAGAGAGAAGGCAGAGAGAGAGAGGAAAGAAGAGGGGAGAGAGAGAGGGAGAATCAGGGAGAGAGAGAAAAGCGGGATAAAGCAGAGTAAAAAGAACTCTAAAATATCCTCACTACCTATCACAGTATTGAAGGGCCTGAAAGATAGCACAACCCCCCCCCCCCCCACACACACCAAATGACCCCTTTTTGGAAAGTAGACAACCCAAGCTATTTGCTGAGAGGCATGCTGCATCCGTGGAATATTTTATTTTTTGCCACAAGTTTCTGGAAAATAACAAACATTTTTTTGCCATGGGTATAGGTGGAATTACACCCCAAAATACATTCTGCTGCTTCTTCTGAGTATGGGGATGCCACATGTGTGGGACTTTTTGGCAGTCTAGCTTCATACAGGACCCCGAAAACCAATCACCACCTTCAGGCTTTCTAAGGGTGTAAATTGCTCATTTCACTTCCTCACTACCTATCACAATTTTGGAGACCCTGAAATGTCAAGATAGCACAAAGCTCCCCAAAATGACCCTATTTCTGGAAAGTAGACACCCCAAGGAATTTGATAAGAGGCATGTTGAGTATTTTGCAGATCTCATTTTTCGTCACAAGGTTTTGAAAATTGAAAAAAGAATAGAAAAAATACATTTTCATTTTCTTTCTTCATTTTCCAAAAAATTGTGACAGCAAATGAGATCTGTAAAATACTCTTCATGCCTCTTAGCAAACACCTTGGGGTGTCTCCTTCCCGAAAAGGAAGGTTTTGTGCTATCTTGACATTTCAGGTATCCCCATATTCAGGAGAAGCAGCAGAATGTATTTTGGGGTGCAATTCCACACATCCCCATGACATGTGTGAGCAATATATCATTTAAGTGACAACTTTGTGTAAAAAAAAAAAAATATATATATTTTTTTTTTTGTCATTTTCCAGAAACTTGTGACAAAACATATAACATTTCATGGGCTCAACATGCCTCTCAGCAAATAGCTTGAGATGTCTACGTCCCTAAAAGGGGTCATTTGGAGGGGGGATTTGTGCTTTCTTGGCATTTCAGGGCCTCCGGAACTGTGATTGGTAGTGAGAAAGTGAGCAATGTTATACCCTTAGAAAGCCTAAAGGCAGTGATTGGTTTTTGGGGTCCTGTATGCAGCTAGACTGCCAGAAAGTCCCACACATGTGGAAAATTACAAAAAATATATATATATATTTTTTTTACACAAAGTCTCAACTTAAATTATATATTGCTCACATATGCCATGGGTATATGTGGAATTACAGGGTTGTAGTGTCCGCACTGGTGAAAAAGTGATATAAATTCAAAATCCACAAAAATAAATTAATAAAATTGTCTGTGAATCATATCATACATACTCAGTTGACCTGTGACCATAGTGATCTGATGATATTGTGAACATAACGTGTAAACATACGTATAAATTATCATATATACAATGAATCAAAAATTGTCAATAATGAAATCCTTATTAGGGCTGTGAGCCATATGTGAAAGTGCAGACAAGAAATGTGTAATTCAAAAAGTCTTTTTCCCAAGGTCTCATTCACTGAAAATGGTGCCACCACCAGAGGTAAGTAAGGGGGGCTTACCAGATGAAAAGGACCCACTGGGCATATGCCGCAGTAGATCAATCAGGCTTTGGTGTCAGCACACCCAAAAAGAGGATCTTCCAGGTCTTATAGCTAAATAGATAGATATCTCTCCCCACCGCAACAGGCTCCTCCACAAGATAGGATGAACCAGGTGATATAACTCTGCAGTCATCCAACTGATAACTTCAAGCCTCATAGACAGTCCGGCTTGGAAAGTAAGGGAGCAAAGAAGATTGCGACATTCTGTAAAATTCGGTAAAACCAACAATATTTATTTAAAAACTTAAAAGGTTACACTCACATTTCAGCAGAGCATCAACGGGTACATCTCATGTAATGGAATAGGACAGTGGACCGGCGCGTTTCGTCTCATATAGACATCATCTGGGGTGTCCTGCTGCCCATGCCGCACTAAATTTATAAAAGATTTGACCCCAGAGGTTCCATAATTGGTGACACTGCATTCAGGAAGTAAGTGGAATCACTTCCTGTATTTCTCAAAATGGTGTCCATGGCATGCTTCTCAAGCCTTTCTTTGAGATCAGCAATGTGTTGTGCAGTGACCAAGCTTCTTTATGATTGTCCCATGTCATTGGGTATAATAGCGGTAGGACATGACGTCACTTCCAGTTTATGGCTGAATGTCCGAAACCGGAAGTGTAACGCCAATATGTCCCTCGTTTCAATCCAGAGTCTGGCTTCTGCTAAAGAAGGATGGAATGTCTATTGTATAGTTTCCGGAGCTCATTTTACGATCAGATTGCTCAATACAGGAAGGATATCACTTTAGTTCCTGTTTATGTCTGTGCACCGCAAATCGGAAGTATAAGAGGCCAGACTACCCAAGCCTAGTTTCTAAACACAATGTAATTCTTTATGTTTATTCTTGTGTGTAACCACCCATACATAAAATTACATTCTAATCACCCATATCTTATAGGGGAAAATTTTTAAAACGTTATAGTATTTAGATTAAAGCTGAGAAGGGTTGTATACACATATATATATATATATATATATATATATAATAAATTATTAAAATATATAGAATAAAAATATTATTCTACAAATGCCCAAATTATGCCATATGTGTCTATACCTCGGGTGTCAAATTCTCACAAAATCTATAAAAAGCCATTACATATTATTTATTTTTCCAAAGTGTTTTGTGCTGTTAATATACAAAATACAGTAGAGATACCTTAAATTTCTTAAAAAACATAAATTCTTGTACTCTGAAAATATGTAAAATTGTTGTATTACACATATAAGTGTTAGTAAATCCTAATATATATGTGAGCCTGAATTCAGAATATATGGTTACAAATTGCCCCTGTCCATTATGTTAGTATCTAGGCTATCTAGAAAATCCCACTCAAGCCGAACGGGGGGAGATCAGGCTTGATTGGTAAAGGCATTAATATCCCACTCCATGTTCAGCCCGATTGGAACATAAGTCTTCAGTTCATAGATCAAAAGGTTTTGAGGCTGGACTCACCCCTTGTGGTAGCCCCTCCTCTCCAAGGTGCGACATACCGGTCTATGACTACAAACTGTGTGCCTCTTGGGTCTCGATTATGATGTTTTCTGTAATGTTTAGGCACCGTGTGGTCAGTGGCTCCTTTCCTAATTCTAGTAAAAAAATGTGGAGCGCTAAGGATAAGTGTACAAACTACAAAATATACAAAAATCCTCAATCATAAATCCATATATAATTATGGTGAAATAATAGGAAAACTTAGAGAGTGTCTTCCACCAGTAAGTAAACTGAACAATGTGCAAAAAGTCCTCAATTATGAGTCCATATATATAGTGAAATATCAAGGAAACTTGAAGAGTGTCTTCCACCGCATATGTTAATAGATGTGTAATCTTCAGTTCCACCTGAAGCACCCATGTGTAACATCCACCATCACCATATAAGGATAGGGTACTCTTACCAGAATGTATAATAAAACACACTCGAGGAGGAAAAGGAAAAGAATGTCAAAGGATCTGCGGGAAAAGTTAGTTAACTGTATAAAACAGGAAAGGGATATAAAAAGATATCCAAGGAATTGAGAATGCCAACCAGCAATGTTCAAACTTCCGTTGAAACCAAACCACGGTCAGGTAGGCCAACTCAAAATTTCTTTGGACTGACTCTTTCTTTTTCTGGTCAGTCTTTCTGTCTGGGTCGGGGCCTTTCGAGTGGTACCCGGCACACATAGGCTGTCCCGTGTCTCCACCAATCTGATAGAGAGCGAGGCTGGCTTCATTTTGCAGACATGGGAGACACATGCCCACAGTGTCACGACTGGCGGCTTCCTGTCTCCCCTAGGGCGTTGCTTAGCAACGTCCCTCTGCATTTACATGCGTCGGTGGGTGGAGGATGCATGACCTCGTCCCGAATCCCTCGCCCTCCCGACAGGGACCGGGGGTGGGGCTGCGCTGCGCACCCTCGGCTCAGGGGAGCCCATTCCACTGATGTTGACAGTGTGATCCTCGCACCAACAGAGAGGCTGGGGATTCCCCAGCTGTGGGAGATGACTCATTATCACTACCATATATATTACCATACGCCCCTAGCCAATCGACACTCCCTCTGGCTGCAGAGGATGTTCTTTTGGCTGTTAGACGCAAGTAAGTTCATACTTCTGGTTCACAGCATATACACTCTCTAGCGTGTGCAAAAACTACTCTTAACCTCTGTATATTCATTCACAGTATACACTGACGTCAGCTAAGACATTGCTCTCCACATTAGGCCTGTGAATTGCAAAGTAGGTGATGTTTTATTCTATGGATTTGACAAAACAATACAATACTCATTGTTTAGCAAACCACGCTTAAAATTAATAATAATAATATATTTTTTTTTTCTCTGTGCTGTCCTAGATTTTGACCTGTTTATATCTATGAGAGTCACAGGCAAACTCCCTGTGCAGCCCAGGAGAGAAACCAATACATATATAGGTGAAGGCACCATTTGTTATGCCAAGACCTTACAATTTCTTTATTTGACGTATTAATGTCACATCCCAAGACATCAGGGGCTCTCAGTATTTGCTCGGGGACTCCTACCTGGACCCTGCTCTGTGTCTTTTCTCCTTTACTACTCCTCCCTTTGCTGGCCCATTGGTGGCACGTGTTTTTACCTGCACCCAGGAGACATCTGTGTGAGTATTTTCCCATCCTTGCCCACCTATTTGGGCTATGTGATATACACTATGATATGTAAGTATATGATGTACTTACAGAATCACTTTTTCTAGATTCCCACTTTACGAGCAGGGACTTCCCTGAAGAAGGAGTCTTTACTAGCTCCGAAACGCATTGGATTTGGCTGGCTACAGCCCCCTGAACGTAATGCATAGAAACTCCTGGATATACCAGTGTTATACATAATGTACTCCTATGGATCCAAAATTTTAATAATGTTATTAATAAAAATTGTAAACTTTACTCCTTTACTCTCTGGTCTGTGAGCCTTTAAAGTCCCATGCTGTATGAGGGAAACTCAGGTTCAATATATCTTGTGGAGGAGCCCGTTACGGTGGGGAGAGATATCTATCTATTTATCTATAAGAGCTGGAAGACCCTCTTTTTGGGTGTGCTGACACCAAAGCCTGATTGATCTACTGTGGCATATGTCCAGTGGGTCCTTTTCATCTGGTAAGCCCCCCTTACTTACCTCTGGTGGTGGCACCAGTTTCGGTGAATGAGACCTTGGGAAGAGGACTTTTTGAATTACACATTTCTTGTCTGCACATTCACACATGGCTCACAACCCTAATACGTACTTCATTATTAACAATTTTTGATTTATTGTGTATATGATAATTTATACATGTTTTACACGTTATGTTCCCAATATCATCAGATCACTATGGTCACAAGTCAGCTTTTTTGTTATTTTTGTGGATTTTGAATTTATATCACTTTTTCACCAGCGCAGACACACCAACCCCATATATCTTTTATCACCCTGTCTGTGATAGTGTTTGCTGCTACACCTATATATCCAAGTAAGCGCGGTATAACACTCCAATCACATATGTGGAATTTCACCCCAAAATACATTCTGCTGCTTCTCCTGAATAGGGGGATACCACACGTGAGACTTTTTGGCAGCCTAGCCGCATACATGACCCAAAAACCAATCACCGCCTTCAGGCTTTCAAAGGGCACAAATTGTTCAGTTCACTTCCTCACTAGCTATCACAGCTTTGGAGGCCCTGAAATGTCAAGATAGCACAAACCCCCCAAATTACCCCTTTTCTGAAACTAGACACCCCAAGGTGTTTGCTCAGAGGCATGCTGAGTATTTTGCAGATTTCATATGTTGCCACAATTTTTTGGAAAATGAAAACGAAAAAATATATATTTTTTCTTTTTTCAATTTTCAAATCCTTGAGACAAAAAGTGAGATCTGCAAAATACTCAGCATGCCTTGCCAGAAAAAATGTGTGGTATGCCCACTATTCGAATATACTGCCCAGCATCCACCCACTTCTAATGATGGACATAAATGCAATGTTTTTTTTTTTCATTCAGCCCATAGGCTGAATGAAAAAAAAAAACCTAACAGATTCCTGCATTCACACCAATCGATGTGGATGAAGAAATCTTTGCCAAGAAAAATGAAAAAAAAAATATGCCAAAGCATAGGGTTGATTCCCCCCACTGACCACCCCAGGCAACATGCTTTGGCATATACTTTCTTTTTTTTAACTTCAGTGGAGAAATCTCCTCCTACAGTAGTGCAATCGCTGACCTATGTATTCTGAAAGCACACCCTGTTGCTGTCATAATAAACAGATCACTGCTGCAGTTGAATGGCAATCCTGCAAAGCAAACAACAGTTAATAATAAAACACAACAACAATAAAACATTAATATAATAAAACAACTTTTTTAATTGCAATCTGTGCCAAAATGAGTTAAAAATATATGTTGAAGCATAGGGGCAATCCGCCCTCTGACCACTCCAGCCCCCATGCTTCGACATATATGCTCTTTTTTTTTTAAATGGGGTGGTGAAATCACCTCCTACAGTGTACACAGTAACAACAGTAAGAACAGAATAATATATAAAATGACAACTATATTTGGTTATTTTATTTCTTTATTTCTTTAACTTTTTAGTTTTTTTTTTTTTACTTTTTTTTACTTTTTTTGGAACTTTTCTATAACTGTAAAAAATGGTTTCCTGACTATCTAACATCTTTCAAGACCCTGTGTGAACGTGTGCCCTAGACTGTGCCATGCTGTACCCTATACTAACACTCCACTAGTGTGTGGAAGCAACGTAAACGGTCCTTGAGACAGAGACCAGGTTGGCCAGGACAGGAAGGACAAAAAAATGTGTAATTAGTATAATAAGGGGCTATGCGCTGCCTGATGAGGGATAATGAAGACCCCCAGACTGGGGTAAAATATCTAAGATGATCTACTTCCGGTTTACCTGAGGATGTTAGCTGCTGCCTCCACTATTATATGTCACGCATTTACAAAAGAGCTTTATGGAAGAATGTTTGTGGGGGCGCTGCTAAAAATGTGGTGAATAAGCCTTCTGGAAAAGGCATATGATTGAACCCAATGGTATGACTCACTAGTGGTGTTGTCACTAGGATGGAAGGTAAATTCTCTGTTCCGAGTGAATGAGAGTTCTCTGTTTTACACTAATGTAAACTATAGCCATCTTTGAAATAAACAATGCATCAAATAATATATGATCTCAATATTACTAGAAAACATAAATATACCACAATATGTTTAAAATAAATTAAACAAAGTGCTTGTGCTGAAGTGGTGCAGAACAGGTCAAAAAAGTGTTAGAATGAAAGTCCACTCCTTTCCAAAGGCAATACGTGTATTGCAAGGTGCAATTACAATGAATAAAAAGTGCTGGTGCTCGGATGGTGCAGAGAAGGTCAAGGAAACACTGTGCTTTGGCGTTCTCTCCTTCAAATCATATAATTCATAATGCTATGTGCTTCATATACAGACAGTGTTATCAGTGCAAGTTCCACCGTGCTGCCCGCCACCAGGTGAATTGGGGGCTCACCTCAATATGTGACCCCACTGGGTCTAGCCAAACATAAAATATATTATGAAGTGTTTCTAGTGCAGTTTCCACTGTGCTGCCCTCCACCGAGTGAATTGGAGGCTTACCTCATCATGCGACCCCACTGGGTCTAGCCACACATGTAATCAAAAGGTTCTCCAACTCAGATAGGAAGATTCCCTTGCAGAGAACTAGAGTTTGGGTCCAGCCGTAGATTTATTTCTAATGTTTCTTCCACAATCAGAGTGAACAGTTCCAAGCAACATGTAAAAGAAAGACTCTAATGGTGCAGTATGTCCAACCAGGTATCAAAACAGAAACCGCACTACCCCTTTAAAAATTCACTCACATTTTATTAAACAGATATACAGCATAAAAAAGAACTGTATCACATGTTCTTCAAACGATACCACCGCCAGTCTTCACCTCTACATGTTACGCCACCATCCAGCGTGGCTTCATCTGGAGGAGTAAAAGAGTAAAAAAAAAAGTGTGCGCCTCTTCTTATTCCAAGCCTGCTACAGACACAACATCTGTTTTGGGGTGATTTTTGGGTTAGAAGAATGGCTGCCTCTCATGCAGCCGGCTCACTGTATCTGGATTAGGAGCTTGGGGCACAGCACCTTCTGGATACAAAAGGGCTGTGATGATCTTTTCCTGAAATGTTTACTTTGTATAGTACAAAAGCAATTAACACGGCCAATTGGAATAAATATACAGACAATTTCTTGTACCAGCGTTTGGCCTTACGGGAAATTAAGTATGGCATGAGCATCTGCTCCTGGAGTCCACCCCTTCCATGCTAAGGTTGTAGTCATGGACACAGAAGAGCTTCTCAACAACACCAGTCGCCTATGCAGTTTGGATTGTTGTGTATGTGTAAATGGAAGACAGGATGAAAACATCCCGTTTGTCCTTCCACTTCACTGCAAGCAATTCATTACTTTTCAAGCATGCTCTCTCCCCCATCTAGTAAATACCCCCCATGGAGTATTTACAATCTTTTGGGGGCAGCCCCGGCGACTAGTTTGCATGGTGCCACGGTAGCCATTTTTTAATTGATAAATGTGTCTAAAAAGTGGCATGCTTATATAAAAATTGTCCACATACTAATGGTACCCTTTACAGAACAGGGGAGATGCCAATTCCCAAACAATCTTGCCACTGCTCCCTATGTAGTTTGGGCAGTCACGGGGCTCTGAGTGACTATCTTTTCCCTCGTAACCAGGAAACTCCATGTGTTGCCCTCTCACAGAGCTTACACATTTTGACCCCATATCTGGCATGCTTGCTGGGGAGAAACTTAAAGCAAGGCAGACAGAAAACAAAATGAGGGACTCATTTATGCAGACAACTTGTTGGGGCATATACAAGGCTGCAAATTTTTGGTTCAAGTGATTTACAAGGGGCTGGATTTTGTGGAGCTGATCACATTCAGCATCAACCTGAGGACGACAGGGTTCATTCTCGTTGAAATGCATAAATCGCATTATATTCTTGTATCTACCCCTGGCCATGGCAGCAGAGAATACAGGCATATGATGAATCGGGTCTGTGGACCAATATGACCACAACTGATTCTTTTTAGTAATGCCCATGTTGAGGGTTAGGCCCAGAAAAGTCTTAAATTTGGAAACTGTTATATGTTTCCATGCAAATTGTCTAGGAAGGTTTGATTTTGGGTTTGCGGTGATAAATTGATTGGCATTTAAATTGCTTTGGTCCACAATTGATCTGTACAGATCTCCCCTAAAAAACAGCTCCAAAAAACCAAGGGGAGTTAAATCTGCTGTTTCCACCTGTAGCACCCTCTAGGTTGCTGGATGTGAGAATAGGATTTTTGTGTAGGATAGGTAAATTGTCAGGCTTGGCTGGCAGCCAATCCTGTGTGTTTTTCTTCTGGGTCAGGGTTGAGTGACTTAGGCAGAGCTGGTAACTCACAGGCAGGATCACTGAGACCTCCCACTTCTTTCCAGAACATGCTGGAATTTTCTGGAAAGGAAGAAGAGAGGAGAAGTTGAGCTGCCTGGAGTATTCTGAGGAGCCCTGACCAATCCCCAGCCTGGATTGGCAGGGGGCAGGCACCCTTAAATGCTCAGGGCCAGCCCAGCCATGGGGGAGTTGTTCAGGTGGAAGCTGGAGATGGAGTGCTAGGCTGTCGTGGCCCGGAAGGAGCTCCCCAGTCTGGTGCGGACAGGACCCTTCTCAAGACACACAGAGGTGTCTTGGACCGGTGGCACAGGAGAAAAGAGAGGACAGCAGGAGAGCACTGCCAGGCGAAGTCACCAGGGAGGAACAACAGGTCTTAGCCAGAAGGGCTGGTGAGTGACACAGAGTAGGGAAGGACTGGGGAGGCACGCCTGAGAGGACTTGGAGATTGCAGTCTGGGATAGGTGCAGAGCCAGTGGAGTGGACTGTGGTGGCATGGGCAGTGAAGAGAGGCAGCTGAAGCCAGGAGGGCTGTCAGGGCCTGAAGAAGTGGTGCTGGGAGCAGTAGCCACGTGGACAGCTAGCATTGGGACTACCTATATACCTATATATAAGTAAAGTGCTGGAGAGTGAGTTCAAGATTCAAGCAAAGTGCTGGAAAGTGAGTTCAAGAGTCAAGAAAAGTGCTGGAGAGTGAGTTCAAGAGTCAAGTGCTGGAAAGCGAGTTCAAGAGTCAAGTAAAGTGCTGGAGGAAGTATAAAGGAGGAAATGAGGAGGTATAAATTAGGTGTATATAGGTGTATATAGTTCCTCAGTCCCTAACATTTTCTGCAATCAGTTGGGCATCTCATAACTACACTACCCTATCCCCATCCAAGTTTAATCCCCTCAATAAAAATACAAAAACAAAGTGCATGGACTGTTTTCTGTCTGAGAGTGATTGAAGATCGTGTGCCTGGCTGGGCAGAGAGACAGATGGACTACAACTACCAGCAGCCCCTACGGGGGTACCGCTACACAACTAAATTCCAGGTTGAGCACTGAATGGGAATGGGAAGTACGAGCGCTGCAGAATCTGCGAGCTCCCAATAAGGACTTGCAAGTTCAGTGGGAAGGGCACTATGGTTGAATTCTTGGTGGCTGCGGGGCACTACTTGTGCTAGCCACTGCACCAGCTTGAACTGCACTTATGGGACTCGCCATGTCACCAAGTGTTATTGCAGTGCTGGTGTGTCTACGAACAGGATGTACTAGGTCGCTGGTGCTCGCCAGTTCACCAAAAGGTAGAGTGGCACTACTACTGGCACTCTGCTGCACATGTGAATCATCATGCGATTGTACCATTTCAGCAACCAGGGAACGGGGTCGGGTATGCCTGATCTTTACAGGGACCTCTACTCTGTTGTCAGAGCTATCTGTCAGGGTGCCGCTGTTCTCTACAGGTTCGTGTACTGAGCCTGATTCTGACAGTGAGGACTCCCCATCAGTGTCCTGATGATCAGTGCAACCACAACAGTGCCCATCAGTGCTGCCAATCAGTACCCACTAGTGATGCCAATCAGTGCCCATCAGTGCTGCCTGTCAGTGCCCATCAGTGCCCATTAGTGCCACCTATCAGTGCCCATTAGTGTCACGTATTATTATTATTATTATTATGCGTATTATTGCAGCTTCATCGGTGCCTCCTCATCAATGCCCATCAGTGTAGCCTCATCAGTGCACAAAGAGACACATTACTTATTTATAACATTTTATAACAGAAACAAAGTTTTATTCCAACATTTTCTGTCTTTTTTCATTTCTTTAGCAATAAATACAAAACCCAGCTGTGATTAAATACCACCAAAAGAAAGCTCTATCTATCTTAAAAAAAAGATAACCATTTCATATGTGTCCAGTGTTGCATGACCGCGCAATTGCCATTCAAAGTGCAACGCTGCTAAAAACTGAAAATTGGCCTGGGCAGGAGGAGGGTAAAAGTGCCCGGTCGGTAAACACTGTACGTTCAACAAAAAATCCTGAGAAATGCACAAAAATGTGAGGTGTGTGAACGCAGCAGGGACAGTGAGGTCAGTGGCTGGTGAGGCTCTGGCTAGTATCAGAGCCAAATACACACAGGTTGCATACGCCGCAAACGTTTGAGTGAGAGCAATAATTCTAGCACTAGACCTCCTCTGTAACTCTAAAAAGGTAACCTGGAAAATGTTTTAAAGCGTTTTTTTTCTGAGATTTTTAAGTACTGAGGTTTGGCGCCATTCCACAAATGTACGCAGTTTTAAAGGGTGACATGTTAGGTATCTATTTACTCGCCATAACATCATACGTTATACAAAAAAAATCAGGCTAACTTTAGTGTTTTTTTTTCATTCGTGAAACAGTTTTTTTCCACAAAAAAAACACGTTTGAAAAATTGCTGCACAAATACTGTGTAACATAAAAAGTTGCATCAACCACCATTTTATTCCCTAGGGTGTCTGCTAAAAGTATATATATATAATGTTTGGGGGTTCTGAGTAATTTTCTAATGTAGTCATGTGCTCCCTTGAGAGTGGCTTGTAGTAGTGATTATCTGATAGCTGACCTCAATCGCACCATATATCACACATCCAGAGACACTGACCAGACCGGCTCTTGTTTTTGTTGTTTTATTTGGGCAAAATAACTTGGATGGGGATAAGGGGTAACTGTGGGATGCTCAAGAATTATGGTACAAGGTTCCCATATACAAGCCTGTATATGCACACTTCACTGCAGACTCTCCCTCTGCAGACTATTGCTCCTCTCAACTCTCCAGCACTTCACTTGCTGACCGTTTCTCCCACAGTTCTCTCACTACACCGAACTCACAGCTTTACACTTCTTTGCTTCTCTCCAGCCCAGAACTTATTTTCCAGCCTGAAAGGAAATTTATCAGGCTTCTCTGTACCTTTCTCTTCACCGAGGTTAGCACATGGTGAGGCCTACTGCCAAGAAAGATGGAGAACTCGTGTATCCCTAAGGCGGAACATGGTGCGCAGGCACGTGCATGAACGAACGGTCGGCACGAACGTTTGTGTGCACGCGCGACCGGGAGGCGCACATTCCCGTTCGTAACCGTTTTTGGCGCCAAGTGACATGGGATCAATGTCCGGACAGTGACATGGGATCAATGCCACTTGGTCTACAACGTTCCTGTGATCCCTGCTATCCGTTACCTGCTGAACCTGTTTCATTGATCTACTGGCTTGATCCTGACCTTGCTGCTTATCCGCCTGCCCTGACCTCCGGCTATTCCCGACGTATCTCCTGCCTGCTCCTTGGTACTATGCTGCCTGCCCGTTGCCAACCTGGCTTGTGTCTGACCATTCTTCTGCCTGCTCCTTGGTTCCTGATTTGCCTGCCTGTTGTCCCATCTGGTCTATCCCTGGCCTTCTCATTCAGCATCACCTGCTTGGTCCAGCCGGACGGGGCTATCTTCAGCTGTTCCCGGAGTTCCACCACCACTCCATCAAGCTGCATCTCCAGCCCTGCCTGTGACCACCGCACCTGTGTTCCAGTCAAGCACTCATGCCATTCTGCACTCTTGAGCCTCCTGTTCGCTTTATCAGGGGTTCCTGAGTCAGGATTGTAAGAGAGGCTGTCCTCGGGAATTGCAGACTCCACCACCAGGTACGTGACAGTACCAAACGGCCATGTCTGAGTCTGCACAAGGGCTCTCTCCTATGGATGACTTTTGCCGACATCTTGCTGGCCTTACGCAGGCTGTTAAAGATCTTCAGGACAGCTACCACTGCTTGGTCCAGGGACTCTCTTCTTCATCATCATCCAGCATCGGTCACCCCATGACCTCCACAAGTCCTGCTGCTTCACCTACAGTAGTCATGCTGCCTCCAGAACCCAGAGTTCCGACACCTGACAAGTTTGCCGGGGAACACAACAAATTCCGTTCCTTCCGCAACACATGTGAACTTTATTTTGCACTGCAACCCTGCAAATTCTCACTGGAAACAGCCAAGGTGGGATTTGTGATCTCTCTCCTACAAGGGGAACCACAGTCTTGGGCTCACCGGCTTTTAGAACTAAAGGCAGCATCGCTGGGGGTCCTGACATCCTTCTTCCAGGCCATGTCGCAGCTCAATGAGGACCCACACCACTCCGCAACAGCAGAAGCAGCATTACATGCACTCCAGCAGGGGCGCAGAGCAGCAGAGGACTATGTATCTGAATTTAGACGTTGGAGTTCTGATACCAACTGGAACGACACCGCTCTGTGCTACCAGTTCTGCCTAGGCCTCTCCAAACCCCTTAAAGATGAACTGGCCCGGGTAGGAGTCCCTCAGTCCTTAGACGCTCTGATCAATCTATCAATTCAGATCGATCGACGGCTGAGGGAACTAAGGTCTGAACATCAGGCTGGACCATCTCGCCCCACAAGGAGGTGGTCTCGAGGTCCTGGTCTCTCCATTCCAGCTTCACCAACCAGGGCAGTTCCTCCACCGGGCACCACGGAACCCATGCAACTGGGCCTGCTCCGTCCATCTCTTTTGGCTGAGGAACGCCAGCACCGTCAGTTGAACAACCTCTGCATGTACTGCGGTGCTCTGGGACATTACGTGAGAACCTATCCAGCAAGGCTGCCTAAATGTCTGACCGTTGCATCTGATCCTGTGCCAGCTTGCCCCAGCATCCCTGCTCAGATCTCTGTACCTGTCTCTTTCCAGCTTCCAGGTAGGAACATCCAGGTTCTCACCATTATTGATTCCGGGGCCTGCAGTTGTTTCATAGACTTATCATTTGCCACCAAGCACCAGATTCCGCTTCAGGCCAAGGCCAGAGGAATGACTGTTCAGCTAGCGGATGGGTCAATTATCAAATTGCCTGCCACCATAATCAACTCCCATCATGAATTCTTACGCCTTGATGCCATAGCATACCCGTTATTTCCAGTCATTCTGGGTATGCCTTGGCTACAGACACACAATCCATTCATCGATCGGGCCAAGGGGGAGATCCAGTTCCTGTCACCCTACTGTTCCCAGCACTGTCTGCATGAAGACCCAAGTCCCTCTTCCACTCTGCTCGGACTCTGATGTCGACCTGGAGACCCAACAATCTGTGCCACAAGTATATCATGCTTTTCTGGACGTTTTCAGTAAAAAAGGGGCAGAAACTCTTCCGCCTCATCAGCCTTATGACTGCCCAATTGAACTCCTTCCAGGTACTGAAGTCCCATTTGGGAAAAATTTTCCCCTATCTGAACTTGAACTGGGTGCTCTTAAAACTTACTTGGACGAGAATTTAAAGAGGGTGTTTATTCGTCCTTCTACATCACCGGCAGGCGCAGGCATTTTCTTTGTGGAAAAGAAAGATCATTCCTTACGGCCTTGCGTTGACTACAGAGAGCTGAACAAGATCACAGTTAAGAACCACTACCCTCTCCCATTGGTACCTGAACTATTCCAGAGGCTTGGAATGGCAGTCATCTTCACCAAGCTGGATCTCCGAGGAGCATATAATCTTGTTTGCATCCGAGAGGGTGACGAATGGAAGACTGCCTTTCGCACCCATTTTGGGCATAACAAATACTTAGTGATGCCATTCGGACTCTGTAACACACCTGCTACATTCCAGCATTTTGTAAATGATATCTTCAGAGACTATCTTGATCTTTTTGTCATAATTTACATGGACGATATCTTGATTTTTTCACCATCCTTAGAGGAACATCGCCAACATGTCTCACGTGTTCTGGAACGTTTGAGACAACACAGACTTTATGCCAAACCTGAGAAATGTACTTGAACAAGAGAGCATTCAATTTTTGGGACTGATTATCTCTGTCAAAGGCATCAAGATGGATCCTCAGAAAGTTTCAGCCATCTTGGATTGGCCCACGCCCAGCGACAAGAAAGGGATCAAACGTTTTGTTGGATCCGCCAACTTTTATCGAAAATTTATCAAGGGATTTTCAGCTATTATATCTCCCATCACTCAGTTAACCAAGCAAGGCATCCAGTTCCATTGGTCCACAGAAGCACAGTCAGCTTTTGAAACCCTCAAGAGTCTGTTTACATCTGCACCCATCCTGAAACATCCTGATCCGGTTCTCCCATATGTTCTCGAGGTGGATGCGTCTGAAACAGCGGTTGGGGCAGTATTCTCCCAACGACAAGGCGCTAAAGTTCTGTTGCATCCAGTCGCCTTTTTCTCTCACAAATTATCTGTACCTGAGAGGAATTATGAGGTTGGTGACCGGGAGCTACTGGCAATCAAGACCGCATTGGAGGAATGGCGGTACCTGCTGGAAGGGGCAGCACATCCGATCCTGATCTATACAGATCACAAGAATCTGGAGTATTTAAGGGCTGCAAAGAGACTAAAACCATGCCAGGCCAGATGGTCTCTGTTCTTCTCCAGATTCTCCTTCCATATAACATACAGGCCAGGATCTAAGAATACGAAGCCGGATGCGCTCTCACGTATGTTCAACGAGCCTGGAAATTCACCATCTTCCGACACCATTCTGCCCTCAGGAAATTTTTTGTTGCTCCAGGAAGATCTGTTGTCACAAATTAAACATTTTTCCGCCGAATATGTTCCTCCTGCTGGAAACAATCTCCAGTTCAGAGAAGGATTACTGTGACATGACAACAGGATCTTTGTACCTGAGGATGTGCGTACCACGGTTTTGGGACTTTGCCATGATCATGAACTTGCAGGACACTTCGGTGCCTACAAAACCGCTGAACTGCTCCAACGCACATTTTGGTGGCTGCAAGTGGGGGATGATTGCAAGTGTTATGTGGAGTCTTGTACCACTTGTGCTCAAAATAAGGGCAGCAAGAACAAGGCTTGGGGTCTATTGAGGCCACTGCCCGTTCCGGAAAGGCCTTGGAAAATGATTTCAATAGACTTTATTGTCGCATTACCCCGGTCAGAAGGATTTTCCTCCATTTTTGTGGTGGTAGACAGACTGACTAAAATGGTCTAATTCGTACCCATGAGGGGTACACCTTCTGCCCCTGAAACCGCTAAAGCTTTCATTAAGGGAATCGTCAGGTTCCATGGGATACCAGCCAACATTGTCTCTGACAGAGGGGTGCAATTCACCTCCAGATTCTGGAAAGCTTTATCTGGGGCCTTAAAAATTGAACTTTCATTTTCTTCAGCTTATCACCCGCAGACCAACGGGCAAACTGAAAGGACTAACCAAACTTTGGAGCAGTACCTGAGATGTTTTTCGTCCTACTCCCAAGAAGACTGAGTGTCTTTACTACCTATGGCTGAATTTGCCTATAATAACTCCATTCACTCCTCCATCAAACAGTCCCCGATTTTTGCAAACTACGGGTTTCACCCATCTTTCCTGTCCAGCTCCATCCCTGAAAGTACAGTCCCAGCTGTGCAAGAGACAATTAATTTTTTCAGCACCAACAACAAGCTGTTGCAGGAGATGATGTCCAAGTCCCAGGAATGCCCATCAAAGAAATTGGGACCCAAGTTCATAGGTCTGTTCCCTGTGAAGAAAAGGGTTAACAGTGTGGCTTATGAACTAGAATTACCAGACTCATTATGAATTCACCCGGTTTTTCATGTGTCCCTATTAAAGCCTGCAACCTCTAATCCCTTTCCGGGACGAAGCACCTGTGATTGTTGATGGGGAAGAAGAATTTGAGATCGAAGCCATCATGGACTGCAGGAGAAGGGGTAACCTGGTGCAATATCTCATTAAATGGAAAGGGTATGGTCCGGAAGAGAGCTCTTGGGAACCCAAAGCCAATATCCATGCCCGAAGACTGATACAGGCTTTCCAAAGATCTCACCCTGAAAGGTTTGCCCGATTAGGCATCCAGATGCTGCCCATTGAGGGGGAGCAATGTCAGGAAAGACGGAGAACTCGTGTATCCATAAGAAGGAACACAAACGTTCGTGCGCACGCACGACCGGGAGGTGCGCATTCCCGTTCGTAACCGTTCTTGGCGCCAAAGGGGCTATTTAAACCGGACAGTGACATGGGATCAATGCCGTGTGGTCTAAAATGTTTCTGTGATCCTTGCTATCCGTTACCTGCTGAACCTGTTTCATTGATCTACTGGCTTGATCCTGACCTTGCTGCTTATCTGCCTGCTATTCGGCTATTCCTTACGACTCTCCTGCCTGCTCCTTGGTACTACGCTGCCTGCCCGTTGCCGACCCGGCTTGAGTCCGACCATTCTTCTGCCTGCTCCTCGGTTCCTGATCTGCCTGCCTGTTGTCCGATCCAGTCTGTCCCTGGCCTTCTCATCCAGCATCACCTGCTATCTTCAGCTGTTCCCATAGTTCCACCACCACTCCATCAAACTGCATCTCCAGCCCTGCCTGTGACCACCGCACCTGTGTTCCAGTCAAGCACTCATGCCATTCTGCACTCTTGAGCCTCCTGTTCGCTATATCAGGGGTTCCTGAGTCAGGATTGTAAGAGAGGCTGTCCTCGGCAATTGCAGACTCCACCACCAGGTATGTGACACCTACCCTGTTTCAGCAGGACCTCAGGAACACCCATTACAGGCCAGGGATCACAGACCCCTGAATGCGCAGCAAAATACTTTAGTGCTAACCGGGCCTTTGACGGACTACAGCTCCCAGCCCATCCTCTTCCAGGTCCCATCGACCTGCTCTCTGGTAGTCACTCTCCTTTCCCTTGACTGGCTCTTAAGGCTCCCACAGACTGTCCACCATTCCTTTCCCAGCCTGTTCCAGCACTTTCTCCTCCAGTCCCAGGGACCGTCACTCACCGCACAGGTGAATACTTTAAAGCCTCTCACTCCTCCTGTAGCACCTCCGCTGTTCTCCTGTTCCTCCTTTGTGGCTCCAGGAATTGCTCTCCTTCTTGGCTACACCCGAACCCCCAGGCCCCAAGGTCACCCTTCCCAGACTGGGGGAGAACTCCCGGGTAGGGGCCTACACCACAGTGCCTCTGCTACATCTCCAGACTTCCACCTAACACTACTCCTCCCAGATTGGGCTGACTCTGAGTGTTTAAGGAGGCCTGCCCCCTGCCAACCCTGCTTGGGGATTGGTCAGGGCTCCTTAGAACACTCCGGATGGCTCCACCCATCTCCCAGCTCTCTGACCAGAAAACCTTCTCCAGGTTTCTAGAAAGAAGTGGGAGGTTCTGGTGACCTCATCTGTTAAGTCCACCCAATCCTCCCTGAGCCTCTCCTCCCAGCCCAGATCAAAACATCCAGGCCTGCACATTACAATCATGCCTGACTAAATTTACCTGTCCTAGCCAAAACCCTGCTAGAAAACGCACCTATACTATGGGGGAGCTACACTAGCAAAAACAAATGATGATTTTTACATGTAGGAGAGACATGTCAGAATTTTCCTGAGTGTCAAGTGGTTAATTACCATAAGTAAGTAATATACAAATAATTATTATATATATTTTTAAGGTAATGTACTATAGTTTCAAAAACTGTACTCAAGCAGGTGGCTTAACCTGCTGAAGTTTGAAGCTATAACTTCAAGCCAGTAATTTCACAGTAAATAGATACATAATAAATCACTTTGTTATAACAGTACATTTTCAGCAGCAGAAGATTCTCTCTCTTAAAGCAATGCTTAGGCCTCATGCACACAGGACGTTTTTTGACTGTTTTACAGCAGCTGTTTTTAGCTGCAGACGTTTTTTTCTACAGTCAATAAACTCCCCATCATGTTATCCTATGTGTCCAGAGGGTTCTGAGAGATGTTTTTCAGCTGTAAAAACGCTCAAACGCTCAAAAACGCCCCAAAACGCTCAAAAACGACGATCCCCAATGTTTTTGGACATTTTAGATCAATTGGAAAAAAAAGAAAACTACTGGCCCTTTAAAAATGTGAAAACGTGAAAAAATGTGCAAAAACGATGGTAATTTCACGCTGGTAAAAGCTGAAAAAAATCACTGATAAGCTACTGATGATTTTTGGACGTTTTTTTAATGTACTGTGTGCATGAAGCCTAAAGGTTCACTTTTTTTTTTTTCTTAAAATAACAAACATGTTATACTTACCTCCTCTGTGCAAGGGTTTTGCACAGAGTGGCCCCGATCCTCCTCTTCTGGGGTCCTTTCGTGGTGCTCTTGGCTCCTCCCCTCATCAAGTGCCCTGTCGGAGAATCGCTCTCCCTGGGGACACCTGTGCGGGGCGCATGTTACGAAGCCTGTTGCTGCCTCCATTGACACAGACAGCGCGACTCGGCCCTGCCCCCCGGCTCCCGCATCACTGGACTTGAGAGACAATGGCTCCCCTGTTATCAATCTATCCAATAGGGTTGCATCGATACCACTTTTTTGCCACTGAGTACGAGTATCGATACATTACCTTTGGTAGTCGCCGATACCAACTAATCGCCGAGGGGTGGTTTGGGAGGTGCTCCTCTGCATTTACATTACACAGCCCCCTGCACCTATGGACCCCTTTACATTACACAACCCCCTGCACCTATGGACCCCTTTACATTACACAACCCCCTGCACCTCTGGACCCCTTTACATTACACAACCCCCTGCACCTCTGGGCTCCTTTACATTACACAACCCCCTGCACCTATGGACCCCTTTACATTACACAACCCCCTGCACATATGGACCCCTTTACATTACACAACCCCCTGCACCTCTGGATCCACGTCCCCCAACACATTACATTTCCTC
>BLSH010215412.1:493590-510906 GCA_018402905.1 Glandirana rugosa | reverse complement strand
CCTAGTCTCTCGGACCTCAGTACACTAGTGACCTTCTGTGACCATTCTGTAACAATTTTGTCCATCTTTAGGCGAAAAAAAAAAAAAAAATATTTCGTATCCGTGATCCTGAAAAATAGATAGTCTCTTCCACTATACTTCCAGTTTATCAAAGCTGTTACCACAGTCCAGAGTCGGTCCCCGCCTAGGTCTCGGATCAGAGCCCTCCCCGTGATGGTCTTTTATTCCAAAAAGCACCTGTTAAACAGTCCCGTTACCGACCACAACCGTGAAGTTAGTAGTACCGTGGTACAAAATATACGACAGTCCTACTAACTTCTCGTATTAAAGATAATAATGTAACATTAAACATTATATTTTACTTTATCAAGTTGAGTAATGTTCCCACTCATTCTGCATTATGGTGAGTTGAACTATTTCATTTTATATTACAAATTACAATGTAATAATAGAAATTATGCTCTTCAATCATCCTGACAGCATATAAAACATGGTGCCATGATGATTGAAGTGCCAACACCAGCCATTGCCCTGACAAATTGTCCACGAAAAACCTTATTTTCTGGTAGTGCCCCTCCCGAGACTAGGCTCTGGATCCGCCCCTGGCTGAGACCTGACACCATTGTCGAAACTATTTGACCTTCATATCACCTTCTCTGATAGATAAAAAGTCCTAGTGCCTATGCTTTATAAAAAAAAAAAAAAAAGCGGATTTCTACCTGTTTTAACAATGTCTTACCAGTGTCTTCCAGTGATCACATGACTCCAGGCTCTCTGATCCTCTCCCCCCTCATCCCTGGCTAACGTCAGCAGGGGAATCTTGGCCCCGCCCACTGGAGATATCAGACGAGGAGAGCTGAGAGCCTAGGGTCATGTGATCGCTGGAAGACGCTGTTAAAACAGGTAGAAATCTGCTTTTTTTTTTATAAAGCACACGCACTAGGACACAGCTTTTTTTATCTGACAGAGGGGATGACGTAAAGATGAGATAGTGGCTCAACAACTCCTTTAACCACTTGCCAACCGCATGACAGGAACCATGAATCAGACCAAGTCAGAAGTGCAATAAAATCACTCTTTTTAATAAAATGGTAAAATGATATAAACAGAGTAAACGTGGTCAAAACATAGCCAGGGTTCGGTAACCAGAACGGATAGTCAGAGCAAGCCAGTAAAACAGGAGTCCAGAGATCCGCAAGGTGAAACAAACGGCACGCAGGGTCAGGAGCCAGGAGGAGAGTCAGCCAAGCAGGGTCTTGAATCAAGGAACCAGAAGGGAATGTCAAACAGGCAAAGTCTTTCACAGGGAAACACAGCAGAGATTTCTCCAGAGATGTTGACCAAGAGGAAGGGATCTGCGATCTGATCCAGGCAGTTTATATAGCAGCAGAGCTGGCTTAACGAGGCAGGATATGGTCATCAGGTGAGACAAAGTAGAAGCTGAGACTGGCAATTAACCATCAGCTGAGCAGCTTGCTCTGAGAAGGGACACGGCCTAATGTTGCCCAACCTCCACCCAACAGATGGTATGACAAGGGGAGAAATCCCATATGCTGGGTAAGTCCAATCCACAATTAAGCCTGTTAAGTAAGGCAGGTGAAAGAAGGGTGATGAACCACATTCAAGTATCAGAGTTGAACAATCTGTCCCAGTACGTCAAAGTCAAAAGTCAAAAAACATCAATAATGTGATGAAATACAGAAGGGTGCTGGATATATGCAATCCCTTTATACGTGTCAGTGGTAACTCACAGTTGAGACGTTCTTGATGGAGCTGCTCGGCTAAGTGCTCAGGGAGTTAACGGCACACACGGGGAGACCGCCTGCAGTCCACTCTGGCAGTCTCAACCTCCAAAGGGCCGTTCTCCAATGCACTGATGATCAGGCAGCATAGACAGGGAGACCTCCACTGATCCGATCAGACGGTCTCAACCTGTACAGATGACTCACTCCAAACAGGGTCCAGGATAGGCAATGGGGTGTTGGTGAGATGATACTGCACCCCAATGGCTGTGTTAGGCTATTCAAGAGCCATATGTTGAGAGCCGACAACCCAGTGAATCCTCATGCTGGGCTGAGAGCTATGATGTGTGTGGCCGCCGGACTTGTTCAGCTGATCCTTCGCATGCTGGCTCAGCCTGCCAATAGATCAGTTGTCAGCTGTTCCATGTGCACAGGTGTACAGAATCTCAACACAGCTCCTCTAGGCTGATGGAAGGAGCCAGAGTATACAGCCCATTGCTCCTACACAGGATCCAAGTGAGTACACTGAGATGCAGGGAACGTGAAAGTGGCAAAGTGTGTTTTGTACACACAGCGGTTGTGGTGTAGGTGGTGGGTGCACTTGTGAAAGGATCTAGATGTACTTCACCATATAGTGTTTCTTACTCATCCCTACATATGATCGCTGGATGTGAGGGGGACGCACTTTACTGACAGCCTGGGACCGGAGTGACATCCAGGAATTGATTACAGGCGTTTAACCATTTTCCATAGGGTAAGCCTCCAGTTTGGATACTTAGGATTTAAGATTAACAGCATCAACATCATCCTTTTGGATCAAGGACTACGCCTAGAGACATTTTATATATTGATTTTTTCATCCTTTAGCGCAGCTCTGTATTTATTATATTACACATTACACATTGTTAGGCACATATTCAACTCCTTGATCACCCTAGATTTTAAACCCTTCCCAGCCAGTGGCATTAGTACAGTGACAGTATATAGTATTATTACTGTATTAATGTCACTAGTGATGCCAGTGGCAGTTAGTTCCCCCCAATTAGTGTCAGATTGCTGGCCACACTATCGCAGTCCCATTGTTAGTCGCTGATTACCTTCATTACTAGTATAAAAAAAATCCAATATATATGCCATCGTTTGTAGACGCTGTAACTTTTAACGCAAACCAATCAATATACACTTATTAGTATTTTTATTTACCAAAGACCTACCAGAATACATTTTGGCCAAAATTTATGAAGAAATTTAATCTTTTTTTAAAAAAATATTGGATATGTTTGATAGCAGAATGTAAAAAATACTTGTTTTTTTTCACAATTTTTAAGAATTTTTTCATTTATATCACCAAAAAAAAACTAAAAAAACCCATTGGTGATCAAAAACCACCAAAGAAAGCTCTATTTGGGTGAAAAAAATATATACATTTTGTTTGTGTACAGTGTTGCATGACCGCGCAAATTACCAGTTAAAGTAGCGCAGTGCTAATCAGCACAAAATGGCCTGGTCATGAAAGGGGTGAAACCTTCCAAAGTGGGTAAAGTTTATGTCAAGGCAAAATGAAACATATTTTGTCAATCTCTGCAAGCAAAATGAAACATATTTTGTCAATCTCTGCAATAAGTACATTGTATCCTGTTAAACAGTGTCTAAACAACTCTTCGATACAACAACCCAGTGTATTCTTGGCTCTGTATTTCAAAGCATTGTGTTTTAGCCCTGCTACCTCAGGTGCATTACAAAGAACACAGACCTCTCCTCATTCTCCCCCATCTCAATAAGGGTCCTTTCACACGCACGGACCGTTCAGGTCCGCCTGTCAGTTTTTCAAGCAGACCTGAACGGACGCTCCATTCACCTCTATGGAGCAACAGATTTATCGGATGAAAATGGACAGACCGATCCATTTTCATTCAATCCTTATAGAGGGGAGTGGGAGCTCTGACAGGTATGTCTCTGCACAGTGAGCAGAGACAGACCTGTCATCCCCCGGCTCAGCGGGGATCAAAGGATCGATCCCCGCTGAGCAGTGGAGTCTGTCAAAACGTGTGAAAGGAGCCTAACCCCTCCTTGTAGACAGGCAGAGAGCACAAGAACATAGTATTTTGATACAAAAACCATGCTTACTTTGCAAAGTGAATTTTCTCCTTTAGCTTAATAAGCAAGGTGAAGCTCTGCTGACTTCGATCATGTGCAAGCAAAAATCCATTTTTTAAATTTTTTTCCCTTCCTTGCACATGATTGGATATTCTTGACAAAGTGAATTTTCACCATCTTAACAGTGAAAATTCAACGTGAACATGCTCTACCTCTTTGGTAAGTTAACCCCCGTGTATTCTGGTTGGTAAACACAATTACATTATTCTTCAACTAAACCTATTTATAATTTCTTATGCAGCATGTTATCACATATCAATCTAAAAGTGGTTTTCCTGACACCTTCTACCCACTTCAATACCAGGCACTTACCCTCTTCCCGCCCAGACCAATTTTCAGCTTTCAGCGATGTCGCATTTTGAATGACAATTGCGCAGTCGTGCGACGCTATACCCAAACAAAATTTGTATCCTTTTTTTGCCACAAATAGAGCTTTCTTTTGGTGGTATTTGATCACCTCTGGGGTTTTTATTTTTTGCTCTACAAATAAAGACAGAAAAATTTGAAAAAAAAATGTTTCTGTCACAAAACTTTGTAAATAAGTAATTTTCTCCACCACTGACGGTCACTAATGATGCAGTACTGATTGGCACTGATGATGAGGCCACATATATGCAGCACTGATAGGCGGCACTGATAAGCAGCACTGACAGGCACTGATAGGTGGCACTGATAAGCGGCACTGATGGGCACTCATAGATGGCACTGATGGACACTCATAGGTGGCACTGGGCACTCATAGGTAGCACTGGTGGGCACTGATAGGTGGCATTGGGGGGCACTGATAGGTGGCAATATCAGCTTGCAATGTAAGGTAGGCATTCCCTGGTGGGTCTGGGTGGCATCTAAAAAGGGCACTGAGTGCCATCCATGTTGGGCACTGTGCCCCTTACCTGGTGGTCTAGGATGGGCTTCCTGGTGGTTAGGGTGGGCTCCCTGATGGTCCTAGGTGGGATCCCCCTGGTGGTCCCTGAGCAAGCTCCCTGGTGGTCCTGGGATGGCGATCCTAGGGGGTGGCTACACTGATTAACAATCCCCCCCGCATCTGCAGAAGTTAGTAGAAGAAAAGCTGATAAATGGCTCTTCCTGTTTACACTGTGACCAGCCGTGATTGGTCATAGCTGATCATGTGGTAAAGAGCTTTCGATGGAACCAACTGAGACTGACACACCGATCACTGCATTACCGGTCTATGAACGTTCTTCTGGTGCCACCTACAAAAGTGCACTCCCATGGCCCGGTGCCATGTGTGTGGGATGCATGCTGTGTCTCTGAGATCTGGCACTGTGCCCAGTCAGCATTTTTGGTTCTTAAAGGGAACTTCAAAACTACTCAGGAAAGGAAAACATTTGCCGGTTCACACTGCTGCGATCCCGGAGATCGGATGTGATTCACACCGCACTGCAGTGTGAATCAAATGTGATCTCTGTGCAATGCAAATTCAGCCATAGACATAGTATGGCTGAATTTGCATCGCCATCGGAGCAAACTCTCTCTTGTCCGCAGCAGAATCTGATCGCATGGGTGTTCAGACCATGCAATCTGATTCCTATGCGAGTTTGCAGTTCAGAGTGCGATATGCAAACTGATTTGGGGGGTCATTAGCATTGTATTGACACTCCCCGCAGTTTGCATATGGCAGTGTGAACTACCGCCGGGAGAATTGCGATGCGGGAACCCACAGTGAATTTGCAGGGTTCCCGCATTGCAGCAGTGTGAAACGGCCCTAAGGCAGGCCATATTTTCTTTCCTGCCATCGTGGGTAAAAAAAATATAAAATAGCTGGGGGAATCAAGCTATTTTCTTTCCTGCATTGCTACTGTGTTCTGCTGGCAGGGAACTTTCTCCCCTGACAGAACACAATGATTAGCCCTCATACACACGGCTTTTATTAACGCCACGTTTTTGGGCGGTTTTTTTACAGCTCTCCGTGTTATTCAATGGCCTTCTAAAAACGCTGCTATTTTTGAGCAGTAGAGGGCGTCGGCGTTAGTGAGCTGCAACTAGAATGCGGGACCAGCGCGTTCTGAGGCTGCAGCTTTATGGCGTTTTTGACGCTGAGGTGGCAAAATGCTCAATAACGTAACTTAACGTTGTATACACAGCATTAAGCCTCATCAGGCATTCTAAATGGGAGCCCATTGATTTGAATGGAAGTCGCACCAGAAGTCGGATCATGATGATCCAACTTGCAGCGCAACTTGTGTGCTAGGGATCTTGAAGGGGAACCCCCCCCCCAAGAGCATACCAGGCTCTTCAATCTGGCATGGCGTTTTAAGAGGAACCCCCACGCCAAAAAAAGGCGTAGGGTCCCCCCCAAAATCCATACTAGACCCTTATCCGAGCATGCAGCCTGGCAGGCCAGGAAAGGGGGTGGGGACCAGCGAGCCCCCCCACTTCCCCCCACCATACCAGGCCGCATGCCCTCAACATGAGGAATATGGATGCTTTGGGGCGGGGGGAGCTCTGCGTTCCCCACCCAAAGCACCTTGTCCCCATGTTGATGGGGACAAGAGCCTCTTCCCGACAACCAATGTTTGCGGGCGAGGGCTTATCGGAATCTGGAAGCCCCCTTTAATAAGGGGGCCCCCAGATGCCGCCCCCCCACCCTATGTAAATGAGTATGGGGTACATCGTAACCCTACCCATTTACTTGCAAAAAAGTGTACAAAAAAACACACTACACAACTTTTTAAAATATTTTATTAAATCAGCTCCGGTGTCTTCTCCCCTCTCCCTCTCCGGTGTCTTCTTTCTTCTGCTCTTTTGCAGGGTCTTCTGAGGAGTTTCTATCTTCTGAGGCATCTTCAGTCTTCTGCTCTTTTGCCGCTGTCTCCTCGGCTAGCTTCTCCCGCTTCTTCTTTTTCTTTTCTTCCTTCTTCTCTTCTGGAGATGTTGACTCGTCGCTCTCTTCCACTCAAATGCCGGGTCCGTGCTGCGCTGTTGCCTTATATTGGCATGGGGAGGGGCCACACACTGACGTCATCCTGAGCCCTGCCCTTATGACGGCACACCCTGGGGCGGGGCTGTGATGTGAAGGCCCGCCCCAGGATGTGTCGCGCCGCAAGTCGCATCATCATGATCTGACTTCTGGTGCTACTTTCATTCAAATCAATGGGCTCCCATAGGGAACCATTCATTTTGAATAGAGCAGTAAAATGCCACAAAAAGCTACATTGACGTCAATGCAAAACGCCCAAAAAAAGGGGGGTTTTTTCCCTGACGTCGGGCCCGGCGTTTTACTTATTTTTTTGCATACGCCCGTGTGTATGAGGCCTTAGAGTTGCTGGCTATAGCCAGGGCCGCTGATAGAAATCATGGGGCCCCATACAGCCTACCTGACTGGGCCCCCTTTAGCCCCACCCTCAACCCCACCACTGGCTCTGCCCCAGATCCCGCTTTTAAACAAAGTGCAGGTTTGCCTTTATGTAATATTTATCTTTCTCCAGCCTGTTATAAATTTGATTATCCTAAATTAATATTGTTTTCAGATGAGAACAGACCTCTCTAATATCTATAGGTGGACTTGATCTGACCCTCCACATTCACTTCTATAGAGTGATGGATGTAAATGGACTTGTGTCCATTTATATCCGCCTACCTCCAATCCAATCCACTAAACAGAAAAGAATCCTTTACATTCCATCTAGCGAATTGGATTGGAGGGTGGTTGTGTGTAAATGGACAACCAGTTTGTTTACACCAGCCGCCCTTAGAGCGGAGGCTGTGTCCATTCTGCATAAGCTGAGTGGGTATGGACTTGTCATCTGCCCACGCCACTCAGCGGGGCATCAGTGTACAGAATAGTGTAAATTGTGCATCCCATCAGAATGTAGCTGATCAGCTGTAATAGAGTGGAAGAGCTGAGCTACAATGGAAACTAGAACAGAGAAATTAATTCCCACATGTATAGCAACATATACGCATGTAATCCATAAAATCTTCTTTGGTTTTAGACCATATGCATAAATAAGTAATAAAAAACTATGCATATAGTCTAAGGCCAAATAAGATTTTATGTATTACATGCGTATATTTTGCTATACATGTGGGAATTCATTTTTCTGTTCTAGTTTCCATTGTAGCTCAGCTCTTCCACTTTATTATGTCTGTTATTTGTGTGTTTCGCAAATTTGAGCTGCAGCTTTAAGGGAAATTCAGTTTAGCATGGTAAAATCCATTTTTAAGCTGATCTGCTGTGTCTGTGTTGGGGAGGGGGGAGCAGATAATATATAGGCTGAGCTGTTGGAGCAGTGGGATCGGCAGAGAGATAGGGTGGCCTGATAAGAGGAGCAGTACAGGAGTGAAGGACTGCAGAGAGACTAACCCAGCACAATCAGTGGGACTGAAAAGAGCAAGAAGATCAGAGCAAGTTTAGAGACAGAGAGGAGATATATGAGAGGGAGAGTGAGCGGAAAAGAATCTGGAGGTAGGGGGGAGTGGAGTGGGATGAGAAACAAAGTTATAGAGAAGTAGAACAAGTGCAGTCAGATTGAGAACAGCTAACGTCAGAGCAGAGCAGCGCTGCGAGAGAATGACAGAAGGAATGAGAGAAAACACACATGTGCTTGTACTCACGGCCATCCTCTCCTCTCTCTAATGACTGCACCGACTATGGAGAGGCCAGGCTCCGCCCCCTGACCGCCCCTCTCACTTGTTAGTGGACAACAGCACTTGGTACAACACCCCCTAAGCTAGTAGCAGTGGCTTAGGGGATGTAAATTATAAAGCCATTTTTTTTCTCCACTAAAGTCTCTGAAGCTGCCCAGGCCCCCCCTGCTGGTCGGGCCCAGTACAACAGGGCCAGTTCTACTGGCTTATCAGCGGCCCTGGCTATAGCCAGCAGCACTTATCATTCAGGAAAACAGGCTGGTTGCTCACAAGTCAATCGGTAGATCAACTTGTGTACAACCAGGGTGCCCATACATGGATCGAAATTTGGCCTGTCCCTGTTGAACTGGTCAAATTGCCATTCATGTGTGGCCGGCTTAAGAATAATTCATTTTGGTACAAAAGATAAAAGACTAAAGCCTTGTACACATGATGCGATTATCGTACGACCACACGTCCAACTTTTCCCAAAATCCGCTGTCAGTGATTTTGTCTAGCATACTGACGGTAGTAAAATTATCGTTCGACAAAGGTGAACGTAGTGACGTGCTACAAGTGTATAAAGAGGAAGTTCAGTTGAATGTGAATTGTGAATTTCGAACTCAGGGTTATATGACCGAACACTTCCAGGTCTTTGCTGGATTCCGAGCATGCGTGTTTGTACTTACAACTTTTGTTTGTCCAACTTCTGTACAGATGAGCCCAAAATCAGACAATGTCTTGTCGGCAGACAAAAGTTTTCTAATTTGCTCATACAACTTTTGTTGGACGATAATTGAAAATCGGCTGTGGAATGGAGCGTTTTATCGAAAGACAGGCTGTCGTACAACAATTTTTGGCCGATAATTGTACCGTGTGTATGGGCCTTAAATGTAGACCTATCTAACAGTGTTACAACCTCTCTCACCTCTGTGACTCTTCCCCCCTCCAATTCCATAGCTCTTTCCGTGTTATCGTGGGTTGCAACTCTTATTATCTTTCTTATCCATTCTAGTGCTGAATTGTGTGTGATTAGTAGAGGTATTTTTTTTTTCTCTTTTTATTGGAGGAGAATTTTCTCTTTCACTTCTTATGGTTGTGTTTGTTTGTATTGATGATTTTGTCCTTGTAACCTTTCTTAAGGAAGGAGTCTGCTAGTGTTCTGAGATGCTTTTCTGTGCTGAGCATATTTGGTGGTATTCGATGGCCTGGCTGTGTATGATGGCCAGTTTGGTAAAACTTGCCCTGAAAATTTGGATGATAATGCATATAAAAAAAAAGTATAACAGACAGTACTTATTATTTTTATTTTCTTTTTGTAACAAGTGCAGTAATACGGCTACAATCACCTCAAGCCCCTTTACAAATCAATGTTCCCACATTTGTGCTCCCTACATTCCACTTAATTACTAGTGAGACATTTGCTATATCTCTCAGCAAAATCCAGTATAAAAAAGTTAGAGGGGGAAAAAGACAAAAAGTGAAAAGGGATAGGCAGAAATGAAAAAATCAAGGCATGGAACTTAGGGTTGCAACCTCATCCCTTTAAAACTGGACACATATGAATTACACAGGTTCTGTGGCTGAACCACTTTAACCTACAGGTAAGCCTATAATAAGGCTTACCTGTAGGTGCCCTGCATATCTCCCAAACCTGCACGGTTTAGGAGATATACAGTGTACTAGCTGTGCCGACGTCATTTTGGCACATGCGCAGTGAAGAAACGGCCTCCGTGCCATTTCTTCACTGAGATTGTGCCGTGACTGCACGGGAGTGACGTCACGCAACTCCGGCCAGTCACAGAACCGGAGATCGCGGCCCCCGGAAGGAAGAGGGGCAGAAGATGGACCCTGCCAGCACAGGGGACAGCGCTGGACATTGCAGGCTTCGTTTTCCGGTAAGTGACAAATAATGGGCTACTATGCGATGCATAGTAGCCCATTATGCATCTACTTTGCAGGGAAATGTAGAGTAAGTAAACCCCATCTGGGTTTACTTCCTCTTTAAGGTGGTAATGAAGCTCACTTGGTGCCTTATCTGCACTAAATTAGCCTCTGAACTTGTGTAATTCATATAACCATGTGTTCGGGTTTAAAGGGATGAGGTGGCAACCCTAATGGAACTACTAAATGACAGTCTAAAGATTACGGGCCTGAGTAAGCACCTAGGTAAGGTAAAACAGATTGCTGTCTATAAGGCTCTCCAAGGGCCACACAAGAAGTGCCAAAGGGCCCCTGGGCCACAGTTTGGGGACCAGGGAATTAACTAATGTCTAGTCAACTGTGTCTGATTATTTTTTATGGTTATGTGGGACAGTGTTCTGTATCTGATTTGTTGGAGGAGGCAAGAGGTACATAACCTAGGGGTGAAAAACTTAAAAAAATCTGGCTTTACCATAGGGTTCTTTTGTATCAAGGTTCTGTAGCTGCTAATTTAGTAAAAATCATAAAAAGGATTAACAGTTAAAAACGTTTTGGGTGGTTTATGAAGTTTCTACTTTTGAGACATTCTAATGCAGTATATTATATCGCTTCTGTTTTTATCAGGTCATAGATGAGCTCCCAGATTCTGTTATTTCGTGTTTGCAGTTTCTTAAACAAAGGAATGAATATGCAGAGAAACTAATTCTGCAAGATTTGGAATATGAATCTTGGAAAAGTGATCCCATAACAGGTACCTAATATTATGTATTAATATTTTTATTATTCCTGTACATGTCACTATAGGCTGGTTCTATCAACCTGATTTAGCGTGTAATGCTTTTTATCCAAAGATGTATGAAATACAGTACAAAATTAAACTTCACATTAGCCTACATTCAATGTGCGTTCCACTGAAAGATGAAAATGCCATTTGATTGTAAAATAATCTCTAGTGAATGTAGAATCTGTCATTTAATTATTAGTTCCTTGCGGTCAACTAAATCTATGGTGGATCCTTGCCACATTCAGTGTAAATCTGGCCATAGAGATTCGAACCATGTATTGGCAAGCTGAATGTACCCAAGATCTATCAACTTGGGTACAACCAGCCTGCTGGATTTTACATGTGATTATTGCAATCGGCTGTTATAGCCACTGTAAATAATCAGTGTTTTCCTGGCAGGGACTGCTTCCCCCTCCCCCTGCCGGGAGAACACAATAGGGTTGATTTACTAAAGCTGGAGAGTGCAAAATCTGGTGCAGCTTTGCATAAAACCAATCAGCTTCCAGGTTTTATTGTCAAAGCTTAATTGAACAAGCCGAGGTTAGAAGCTGATTGGCTGCCATGCACAGCTGCACCAAATTTTGCACTCTCCAGCTTTAGTAAATCAACCCCAATGGCTCTGTGGGAGAAATTCCCTGTCTGTGTTGATGGGGCAAATCAAGTGATTTTGGGTTGCAGGAAAGAAAATCGCTCCATCTATGGCCTGCCTGACTGAAAGTCAGTGTAAAGGCTGAAGGTTTTTAACCTTAATGTATTCCCTGCATTAAGGTAACAAACCTTCAGTATAGAGCTCCCCCACCCCAGCCTCCCACCTTATACTTACTTAAGCACAATCTCAATCCAGCAAAGAGTAGCATCTCTCTCTCCTCTGGCTCAGACACATGGTGCCATTCTTTCCACTGGCCACCAGTATAAGATGCATTTTCCTCACTGGCCCTAAATTAATTGGTTTTATGAGGGGTTCCCTGAGACCTGAAAATTATTTCAAGCATTTATCTGTGGTAAAAAGGATGTGGAGGTGTGCTTTAGAGCTCTATGTGTGGATACACTTTCCTGCTTAGTGATTCAAGGCTGGAGCAAGTGGAAGCGAGACATGAAAAGGACACCTGAGTGATTTTCTGCTTGAAGCTCGAAAATGCTCAACAAGCCAAATCCCATTGTCGCTCAAAAAAGTACATGAGCTTCTTTTTGGCAGGCAGATGGGCCCCATAGACTTCAATGGGAACGCCTGAAAATGTGTGTTTTACCAGGGTTTTGTCACACTTTTTCAGCTCAAACAGCAGCTCTCCAGCCCTAATCTCCAACTCTCCTTCCCCTAGAGCTTTTCTGTTAGCTAAACAAAAATGCCTGAAGCTGTTAAACACTTGTAATATGCTTGTAATACACTTCTAAGGGTCCTTGCACACTGGCTTAAAAATCGCTGCTTTCACAGGAGTTTTGTGATTTGCCTGTAGAAGCAGCTCAGTGTTATTCTATGTGTCCATGTATATTAGGACGTTTTAGAGGCATATTGTGAGCCCAGCATTTAGAGGGAGGAAAAAACCCTTCTGGATTGATTGAACCTTTCTGGCAGAAAATATGCAAAATATTCCTAAACTCGCCTTAACGTGTACAAAAATGCTGTATATGAGCATATACAGTAACAGGAGTTTTTTTAAACCCAGTGTACATGGAGCCTAAAAACACTCAAAAATTCTCAAATAAAAACACCAGAAAGTTACTCTGCTCAGGTGTGAATGCAGCCTTAGTGAGCATCTTCTGGAGGCCCAAGGTTCACATAGGTGAGTGTGAGACTTTTATTTCAACTGCTCCCAGGAGTCCGCATTACATCAGTGGCCTGTCCAGGAAATAAATGTATGGATTTTTATACAGTGCCTTGAAAAAGTATGCATACTCCTTTAAATTTTCCACATTTGGTCATGTTACAACCAAGAACGTAAATGTATTTTATTGGGATTTTATGTGATAGACCAACACAAAGTGGCACATAATTGTGAAGTGGAAGGAAAATGATAAATGGTTTTCAACATTTTTACAACTAAATATCTGAAAAGCGTGGCATGCATTTGTATTCCGCCCCCCTGAGTCAATACTTTGTAGAACCACCTATTGCTGCAATTACAGCTGCAAGTCTTTTTGGGGATGTCTCTACCAGCTTTGTGCATCTAAAGAGTAACATTTTTGCTCATTCTTCTTTGCAAAATAGCTCAAGCTCTGCCAGATGATTGATTGATTTTATTTAAACCATTTCATTGTAGCTCTGGCTGTATGTTTAGGGTTGTTCTCTTGCTGAAAGGTGAACCTCCACCCCAGTCTCAAGTCTTTTGCAGACTCTAACAGGTTTTCTTCTAAAGCCTCGTACACACGGGATGACAATCGCATTCAACACGTCGTACTCACGACCGTTGTATGCGAAATCGATCGTTCGTATGCGCGATTTCAACAGTCGAACATACGACGGTCGTACATGGGAGTTGTATGAGCAGACTACAAAACTTCGTTGTACCAACAAGCTCGCATACGACCGTTGTATCGTGTGTAGAACAGTTGGGTACAACAAGTTGTATTGTGCTAAACACGCATGCGCCAAGTCCACTTCAGCTAACACAAAATTAGATGAAGGAGCCCAAAGGGTGACGCTACGATACCAGCACTTCCTCTTTATACGCTCGTTCGCTTCATCACGTTCGGCCAGCCGCAAGTTGTATGTACGACCGTCGGGTGCATGTCAGTATGCTACATACAACAGCCAACGTACGATTCGACACGGTCGTACGTGCGATTGTCGTCCCGTGTGTACGGGGCATTAGTCATGTACTGCACAAATCTGGCCTTTATGGAAGAGTGGTAAGAAAAAAGTCATTGTTGAAAGAAAGCCATAAGAAGTCCCATTTGCAGTTTGCGAGAAGCCATGTGGGGTACAGAGCGAACATGTGGAAGAAGGTGCTCTGGTCAGATGAGACCAAAATGGAACTTTTTGGCCTAAAAGCAAAACCCTATGCGTGATGGAAAACTAACACTGCACATCACCCTGAACACACCATGCCCACCATGAAACATGGTGGTGGCAGGATCATGTTGTGGGGATGCTTTTTAATAGTTGTCCTATGGACAGATTCTCCCACCTGAGCTGTGGATCTCTGCAGCTCCTCCAGAGTTTCCATGAGCCTCTTGGCTGCTTCTCTTATTAATGCTCTCCTTGCCCGGACTGTCAGTTTAGATGGACGGCCATGTCTTGGTAGGTTTGCAGTTGTGCCATACTCTTCCCATTTTTGGATGATGGATTTAACAGTGCACTGTTAGATGTTCAAAGCTTGGGATGTTTTTTTATAACCTAACCCTGCTTTAAACTTCTTCACAACTTTATCCCTGACCTGTCTGGTGTGTTCCTTGGCCTTCTTGATGCTGTTTGTTCACTAAGGTTATCTAGCAAAGCTCCGAGGGCTTCACAGAACAGCTGTATTTATACTGAGATTAAGCACAGGGGTGCTCAATTTACTAATTAGGTGACTTCTGAAGGCAATTGGTTCCACTAGATTTTAGTTAGGGATATTAGAATAAAGGGGGCTGAATACAAACGCATGCCACACTTTTCAGACATTTATTTGTAACACTGTATGCAGAGAGAAAATAGTCCTGGTCCGTGTGTCTGCATATTACTAAACAAACTAAACTAAAAATCAAAGGCATCCGACTTTGCTTTAGCTTGTAGGGCTAAGTATGCCATTTTTGCTTATTAACTTTGGGAGAAAATGCTTTTAGTAGACTTAAAGCCCTTTGAACTCACTCAACTTCCACACTTTATATTAAGATAGCCGACGCATCGTTAGTTTCTGTCTCTTGGGAAATGAGATTGTTATCCCAACGGCTGAATGAAAATCCAGTTACTCGTGACAGTATTTCCTTTTTTTACCACTTGTTTAATCCACATTATGTTGCCGTTGTTATATTTATAATTGTTTTTACATTTATTAATACAATGTTTTGTTTTGAACAGGCCAGTTTTCTAAACCCTTAAAAGGCAGAGATTGTGATTTTTTTGATAAGCTGGCTTCTGAATATAATGAGGATCCTGATGCACTTATAAAACGGGTATGTTGTAAAAGACATTTGGTGTATTATATAATACTGTAATGGCGAGCGTCCCAGTCCTTTCTCATTCATTTTGTCAGGAAACCTGTCTCCCCATTTTAAAACCACACTTTAGCATCTAACAGCCTGTGACTCCAGTGGCCATTAGCAGGTATCTGGTTACAGCGTTAGAATTTCTGGTCATAGGAAACATCTGTGCCTACCTGCTAAGACTTTAGAACCCCACTACAAGACAAGGTTACCTTGCTTTGGACAACTCTGGTGATCCTTTACCCAGCCTTTCTCAGTCCCTATACCATCATACCCCATTCCTACTTTTACATTATTAGACCCCTTTCATGCTGAGGCAGTTTTCAGGTGTTTTAGCGCTAGAAATAGCGCCTGAAAACTGCCTCTTATGCTGCCCGAGTGCCCTTGCAGGACGGGAAATAAGTCCTGCGAGCAGCATCTTTGGGGCAGTTTTAGAGTGCTGTATACAGTGCTCCCAACCTGCCCCTGACTATTGGAATGAATGGACAGCACTTCCGAAGCACCCGAAAAGCACTTCCGAAGCGCCGCGGGCGTTCTTAACCTCTTCTTGGGGTTTAAAAGTGCCCTGCTAGCGGCCGAAAAGTGCAGCTAAAACGAGCGGTGCTTTACCACTAATGCGGCCATGCCCCCAGTGTTAAAGGGGTCTTAGTCCTTTGTTTAGCTTGTATATAAACTTTTTATGGTGTTGTATATAACCTGACCTTTTTACATAATTCTTTTCCTGTGTTTTATGCTGAGTTCTTTCTTCAGTCAGTACACTATGCAGCCAAACATGTATGGATATACCATCCAAATTACTGTTTCCAATGAATGGTAAAATATATTTTATACAACCGTGAGACTTCATCCTTATGGCAACAGTTTGGAAAAGGCATTCTTCTGTTCCATCATGGTCTATAAAAGATTTTGGGGAGTTTAGTATCTTGAAACTCGATAGCGGGCTACACAAAGCCCCAAGCTCAGCTAAACACCTTTGCAATGAATTGGAATGCAGAATGTGAGCCAGTTCTTCTCATCTAGTATCAGTACTTTAGCTCACAAATGCTCCTTTGGCTGAATGCACACAAATTTAAAGAGACACACTGCAAAATCTCAAAAGGGTAATCCGCGCAAGAAAAAATTATTCACATTCACCTAACACTCTCAGATCACTGATGATTCACGTATATCCCACAGCAGCTGTACACAAGGTCATGCACCAAACCCCAAAACATAAGTATAAACAAATAGTGCAGCGCTAAAATATGAGTCCAAATGAGCAAATTATCAAATTGTCAAATGTCTCTGGAAAGCAATTCGAATGTGTACCACTTTTCAGAGGTTTAGTGGTTTAGACACACACCCAACCAATATACCTATGTAAGTTTGTTTGACATTCCAAAGTTATGGGCATTAATATGGCACTGGCCCCACTTTGCAACTATAACAGGTTTCACTCTTCTGGGAAACCTTTCCAGCAGATTTTGCAGTGTATAAACAAATAGTGCAGCGCTAAAATATGAGTCCAAATGAGCAATTTATTCAAGGATGATAGGTAGTCACAGGTGAAGAGAGTCTCCAATCCGTGTCAGAAAAGGAATGGACAAACAGGTGTCACTCCACACCGCAAGTACTCCGCTCTTACCAGAGAACGTGTGACCCCCTGATAAGAGTGGTCAAACACGTTTTGTTTACGTATAATCACAGGCAATCTCCTCTCCTTCTCCTGCTATCGCTCCAGAGCCCAGTGGCAACCCTATGGTTGAGTGCCTGGCCTTTCATGTCCTGACTGGTGGTTTCATCCTTGTGACTTGGAAACACTGGGGAGTATCGGTTGTGACAGCTGGGCTCTGGAGCGATAGCAGGAGAAGGAGAGGAGATTGCCTGTGATTATACGTAAACAAAACATGTTTGACCACTCTTATCAGGGGGTCACACGTTCTCTGGTAAGAGCGGAGTACTTGCGGTGTGGAGTGACACCTGTTTGTCCATTCCTTTTCTGACACGGATTGGAGACTC
>BLSH010215412.1:467762-493580 GCA_018402905.1 Glandirana rugosa | reverse complement strand
GAGTCTCCAATCCGTGTCAGAAAAGGAATGGACAAACAGGTGTCACTCCACACCGCAAGTACTCCGCTCTTACCAGAGAACGTGTGACCCCCTGATAAGAGTGGTCAAACACGTTTTGTTTACGTATAATCACAGGCAATCTCCTCTCCTTCTCCTGCTATCGCTCCAGAGCCCAGTGGCAACCCTATGGTTGAGTGCCTGGCCTTTCATGTCCTGACTGGTGGTTTCATCCTTGTGACTTGGAAACACTGGGGAGTATCGGTTGTGACAGCTGGGCTCTGGAGCGATAGCAGGAGAAGGAGAGGAGATTGCCTGTGATTATACGTAAACAAAACATGTTTGACCACTCTTATCAGGGGGTCACACGTTCTCTGGTAAGAGCGGAGTACTTGCGGTGTGGAGTGACACCTGTTTGTCCATTCCTTTTCTGACACGGATTGGAGACTCTCTTCACCTGTGACTACCTATCATCCTTGAATAAATTGCTCATTTGGACTCATATTTTAGCGCTGCACTATTTGTTTATACACTGCAAAATCTGCTGGAAAGGTTTCCCAGAAGAGTGAAACCTGTTATAGTTGCAAAGTGGGGCCAGTGCCATATTAATGCCCATAACTTTGGAATGTTAAACAAACTCACATAGGTATATTGGTTGGGTGTGTGTCTAAACCACTAAACCTCTGAAAAGTGGTACACATTCGAATTGCTTTCCAGAGACATTTGACAAGCAGTGAGGAGGTGATGCGACCCCTCCTCACCACCTGTTTTAACCACATAATTGCTTTTCCAGCACGCTGCAACCATGTGCATTGCATGTGGTTGCAGGGCATTTGCAGAGCTTGCCTATTTGCGTGAATACCTTACTGCCTGCCGAACACCACAGGGGCAATAGTTTGTGCTGCGGGCGCAAAGCATCATGACTGCAACATGTGAGCACCCCTATTTGCTACTTTTGCAGCTTGGGGGCGGGGGTGTAGTGCTCAACTGCACGTTTTTAATGCCCCTTCCCCAGCCGCAAGTCTACACAAGCTCTTATATATACAGTATTTATTTATGTATATTTAGTTTCAGTTAGACCTGTAGAGATCAAAGTGGTTCTTATAATATATAATTGACCCAACAATTCTAGTATTTTGTTGAAACAGTCCAGAGTTGTGGCATAGATTGTATCTATTATATAAAAAAAAAACACATATAACAAATTAGCATGCCTTGTGGGCTTCTGTCAGCCCTTCATATGCCTATGAACACACCTGAAGGTAACAAACAGAAACATCCATGCATAATAGACCCATGAACATAAGGTTTACACACTCAACACACTCTCAACCAAAACTGACTATTTTAATCCTTATGTTGCTAGCGTTAGTAAATAGGAAAGTATATCATATTTACTTGTTATACACTTTTTTTTTTTTTTTACATTTCTTAAGTTACTTCCTTGTTTACAGGCCTAGGCAAATGATGTCATATATCCCAGGAGTCTTCATGAGGGGAGGAGGGGTTTTCTCAGCTAAGCACACCCTCCTTCCTGCATTCCCGATCTAAGGGCAGATGGATTCCAGGAAGTAAATTGATTATCTGCCCTTACTCAAGATGGCCATGGCCAGAAATGCTAGTGGGTGTTTTTTAAAGTAATTTCTCAAACTAAAGCATGGAGACATAGATAGGTGGGAGAGTTTGCTCTGAATATTAAAAATGAATTAAATAGTGTTTTTGGTTTGTGGTGCTCAGATGCAGTGTAGTTCCTCTTTACAGAAGGAAACAAATGTATAATTGCATATAGAAGAAATATCTGCCAGGATGTCCTAGAAAAGAACAATAGTGTAACAAAGAAAACTAATATGGTACCTAGGCTGTGAGATCACAGAAACAAGTACAAGTCTACATCAGCATTAACTGCTAATGGCTGAAGAGTATCCGAATGATGAAACTATGATTTTTTTTTTTCCAAGAGAAAGTTCCCTGTTGCCTCCCCCTAAGTGGGTAGAAGAGTTAAGAAGAAACTTCTTAAACTTTTAATTTTCCGAAACCTATCCCTTTCTAGAATGTCCTCCGTAGTAGCTCATCTAGCTTCTTATTAACAAATGGCAAGTTAGGCCACTCTGGACTCCTTCTTCTAGGATTAGAATTATGAGCAGTACATGCTTCGGTTATAGATAGGTTTGTGGCAGGCAGGCAGTCAGGCCAGTTTACCAGTGGATTGTCTACTACAGACACTGCCCATGTAAAGCCTTAATGTTTTTCTATTCCTAAGTAAACTTCTTCTTGACTTCTAGTCAAGTACACCCATATACACTATATACAATTTAAACATCTTTAACTACATTTTTTTCTACAAATTCAATTTTTAGGTATTAGCTGAAATAGAAGAAGATGACAAACAAGCTCAATCCAGCTCAGAGTTTGCTGAAAACATGAGAGGTCTTGAGTTAACAGAAAAAACTATTCATTCAGGTAATTTAGGAAGTGCATACAATTATCAGTATTAATGTGGTAAGTTAGAAAATGCTTTTGTTTGACCTTAACCACTTCAGCCCCGGAAGGATTTCCCAGGTTAGGACCAGAGCACTTTTTGCGATTCGGCACTGCGTCGCTTTAACCGACAATTGCGTGGTTGTGCGACGTTGTACCCAAACGAAATTTGCGTCCTTTTTATCCCACAAATAGAGCTTTCTTTTGGTGGTATTTGATCACCTCTGCGTCATTTCTGATCACCGCTATAAACAAAAGAAGAGCGGCAATTTTGCAAAAAAACCCCAAATTTCTTACTTTTTGCTAAAATACAAATCCAAAAAAAAAAATAAAAAACATTTTTTTTCATCGGTTTTGGCCGATTTATATTCTTCCTCATATTTTTGGTAAAAAAAAAAATCGCAATCGGCGTTTATTGATTGGTTTGCGCAAAAGTGGCCGTGTTTACGGATGATGAAAATTAATTTCTGGGGTTTTTATTTATTTATTTTTTTTTTACTAGTAATGGCAGTGATCTGCAATTTTTAGCGGTACTGCGATATTGCAGTGCACATGTCAGACATTTTTGACACTTTTTTGGGACCAATGACATTTATACAGCGATCAGAAATTTAAATGTCCACTGATTACTGTATAAATGTCATTGGCAGTGAAGGGGTTAACCTGCAGGGGGAGATCTAGGGGTTAACTATTTTCCCTGGGTGTGTTCTAACTGTGGGTGGGGGGGGGGGCTGGGCTACCATGGGCATGAGAGATCTAACTGATCCCAATGACAGGGATCAGTTGATCTCCCATGCCCCCACTAACAGAGCGGGGAACCGCCGTGTTTACATCGGCGGTTCCCCGTTCTTTGGCTGTGGCCGCTCATCGCGGCTCACCAGCGGACATCGGGTCCGCCCGAGCCGCGGGTACACTCCTCAGGAGTACGGCGGGCGTGCCCCCCCCCCTAGCGGCCACTCGCAGATCGCCGCTTTTTTACAGCGATTAGCGCCCAGTGTCCACACTGCCACCGTAAATAGACGGTAGGCGGTGTGGAAGATACATTTTTCTAATTATGTAAAATTATTATTTATGGTAATTCCTTTTTCACACTAAAGTTAGTCACCCTTTAAGTGTATATGTAGAAAAAACCATTTAGTTGTGGATAAGGTAGAGAAGAGTTAAAACTCCTGTAAGTTTATATTTTGCTGTCTATGTCCCATTATCCCTTCACTTCCTGTGCAACAGAAATATTTTTTTTTTTTTCCTTTTTTATCCTTAACCACTTCAATACCAGGCCTGTTTCTTGAGTTCGGTGCTTACCAGTTAAAAACAGTTTTTTTTGCTATAAAATTACTTAGAACCCCCAAACATTATATATATTTTTTTTTTCTAACACCCTAGAGAATAAAATGGCGGTCATTGAAAAAATGTATGTCACACCGTATTTGCGCAGCGGTCTTACAAGCGTGCTTTTTTTTTAAAAAATTCAGTTTTTTTAGTTAAAAAATAAGAAAACAGTAAAGTTAGGCAAATTTTTTTCCATATTGTGAAAGATAATGTTACGCCAAGTAAAATGATACCCAACATGTCATGCTTCATAATTGCGTCCGCTCGCGGAATGGCGATAAACTTTGCAAATTAAAAATCTCCATTGGCGACATTTAAAAAATTCTACAGGTTAGCAGTTTTGCATTACAGAAGAGGTATAGAGCTAGAATTGTTGCTCTCGCTCTAACGATCGCGGCGATACCTCACATGTGTGGTTTGAACACCGTTTTCATATGTGGGCGGGACTTACGTATGCGTTCGCTTCTGCGTGCGAGCTCAGCGGGACGGAGCGCTTTTTTTTTAATTATTTATTTTGCTTTTTACTTTTTATTTTTACACTGTTCTTTAGGAAAAAAAAAATTTGATCACTTTTATTCCTATTACAAGAAATGTAAACATTCCTTGTAATAGAAAAAAGCATGACAGGTCCTCTTAAATATGAGATCTGGGGTCAAAAAGTCCTCAGATCTCATACTTACACTCAAATGCAAAAAAAAAAAAAAAAAAAATCTGAAAAAAGTGACAGAAGAAAAAAAAAATCGGGCCCTTTAAGACCGTTGGGAAGACGTCATTTCTGACGTCATTTCCGCCGGCCGTGTTATGGAGCCGAGTGAGCGGCTTCAGCCGCTCAGTCGGCTCACAGACACTGGGGGGAGAGCATCGGATCATCTCCGCTGCTGCCGGCGGGTCCGGTAAGCGGCGGAGATGACCGGAAAGCGGCGGGAGGGGGGGGGCACCTCTCCCGCCGCTGATAAAAGTGATCTTGCGGCGAATTCGCCACTAAGATCACTTTTATCTTGCAGGGAATCGCCTGCTGAAAAAAACGGTATCTGAATGGTGCCTGCAGCTGCAGGCACCATTCAGATATCACCACTCAAACCCAAGGACGTCATATGACGTCCGGCGGTACGGAAGTGGTTAATAAATGTGCAAAGATTTTAAACTTCTTTCATGTTGTCATTGTGTATAATTTTGAGGAAAATTATGAATTTAATCCATTTTGGAATAAGGCTGTAACACAACAAAATGTGGAAAAAGTGAAGTGCTGTGAATACTTTCCGGATGAACTGCATATAGCGGGTAAAATAAGTATTGAATTCTAGGTAAATATATTTCTAAAGGTGCTATTGGCATGAAATGTTCACCACATGTCGGTAACAACCCATGCAATCCATACATATAAAGAAACCAAAAACAAATAAGTTTAGAAATTACATTAGGTGTAATAGTATTGAACACGCTAACTGAAATGTATTGAAAACTTCTTACAAAATCCTTCGTTGGTAATGACAGCTTCAAGACACCTTCTGTATGGAGAAACTAGTCGCATGTATTGCTCAGGTGTGATTTTGGCCCATTCTTTCCCACAAACAGTCTTAAAATCTTAAAGATTCAGTGGGCCTCTTCTATGAACTCTGATCTTTAGTTCTTTCCATAGATTTACTATTGGATTTAAGTCAGGGGATTGGTTGGGCCATTCTAGCAGCTTTATTTTCTTTCTTTGAAACCAATTGAGATTTTCCTTGGCTTTATGGTTGGGATCATTGTCTTGCTGAAGTGTCCACCCTCGTTTCGTCTTCATCATCCTGGTTGATGGCAGCAGATTTTTATCAAGAATGTCTTTGTACATTTTTCCATTCATACTTCTTTCAATGATATGAAGTTTGCCAGTACTGTATGCTGAAAAACAGCCCCACACCATGATGTTCCCACCTCCAAACTTCACTGTTGGTATTGGGGTGTTTTTGACCAGACTATATTCTCCCAGTATTTCACAGGCTTGTCCAAATGTTGTTCAGCGAACTTTAAACAAGCTTCAACATGCTTTTTCTTCAGCAATGGAGTCTTGTGTGGTGAGCTAGCATACAGACCATGGTGATTGAGTGCATTACTTATTGTTTTCTTTAAAACAATTGTACCTGCTAATTCCAGGTCTTTTTGAGGTTCTCTACAAGTCTTCTGATAATTCTTTTCATTCCTGTCTCAGAAATCTTGCGAAGAGCACCTGGTCGTGCCCAGTTTATGGTGAAACAATGTTCTTTCCACTTTCCAATTATGGCCCCAACAGTGCTCACTGGAATATTCAGAAGTTTAGAAATCCTTCTGTAACCAATGCCATCAGTATGTTTTGCAACATTAAGGTTGCCAAGGTCTGGAGAGAGCTCTTTGCTTTTACCCATCATGAGATGTTTCTTGTGTAATACCTTGGTAATGAGACACCTTTTTATAGGCCATCAGTTGAGATTGAACCACCTGATATGAATTTCTACTGACAAGAGGCAGGATTGCTTTCTAATTACTGATAGATTTCAGCTGGTGCCTTGACTTTCCATGCCTTTTTACACCTCCCTTTCTTCATGTGTTCAATACTTTTTCCTTGTATCAATCCATGTTATTACATATAATTTAATTTCTGAATGTATTTGTTTAGGTTTCTTTGTATGTATGGATTGCATGAGTTGTTACCGACATGTGGTGAAAATTTCATGTCAATAGCACCTTTAAAAATATATTTCCATAGAAAAATGGTGACGTGTTCAATACTTCTTTAACCCACTGTATGAACAGTATCTCACAAAAGTGAGTACAGCCCTCACATTTTTGTAAATATTTTATTATATCTTTTCATGTGACAACACTGAAGAAACGACACTTGGCTACAATGTAAAATAATGAGTGTATGGCTTGTATAACAGTGTAAATTTGCTTTCCCCTCAAAATAACTCAACATCTTTAGAAGAGGTTTTCTTCTGGGATGACAGCCATGCAGACCAATTAAAATAACTCAACACACAGCCATTAATGCCTAAACTGCTGGCAAAAAAAGTAATCCAGTAATCCATGTCCTTAATCTGCTTGTTTTCAGCAAACTGTTTGCAGGCTTCCTTGTGCATCATCTTTAGAAGAGGTTTTCTTCTGGGATGACAGCCATGCAGACCAATTAAAATAACTCAACACACAGCCATTAATGCCTAAACTGCTGGCAAAAAAAGTGAGCACATCCCTAAGTGAAAATGTCCAAATTGGGCCCAAAGTGTCAATATATTGTGTGGCCACCATTATTTTTCAGCACTGCCTTAACTCTCTTGGGCATGGAGTTCACCAGAGCTTCACAGGTTGCTACTGGAGTACTCTTCCACTCCTCCATGACGACATCACGGAGCTGGTGGATGTTAGAGACCTTGCGCTCTTCCTCACAGATGTTCAATAGGGTTTAGCTCTGGAGACATGCTTAGCCAGTCCATCACCTTTACCCTCAGCTTCTTTAGCAAGGCAGTGGTCGTCTTGGAGGTGTGTTTGGGGTCATTATCATGTTGGAATACTACTTTGTGGCCCAGTCTCTGAACGGAGGAGATCATGCTCTTCTTCAGTATGTCACAGTACATGTTGGCATTCATGGTTCCCTCAATGAATTGTAGCTTCCCAGTGTCGGCAACACTCCTGCAGCCCCAGACCATGACACTCCCACCACCATGCTTGACTTTTGCAAGACACACTTGTCTTTGTACTCCTCACCTGGTTACCACCACACATGCTTGACACCATCTGAACCAAATAAGTTTATCTTGGTTTCATCAGACCACAGGACATGGTTCCAGTAATCCATGTCCTTAATCTGCTTGTCTTCAGCAAACTGTTTGCAGGCTTCCTTGTGCATCATCTTTAGAAGAGGTTTTCTTCTGGGATGACAGCCATGAAGACCAATTTGATGCAGTGTACGGCATATGGTCTGAGCACTGACAGGCTGACCCCCAAACCCTTCAATCTCTGCAGCAATGCTGGCAGCACTCATACGTCTATTTCCCCAAGACAACCTTTGGATATGACGCTGAGCACGTGCACTCAACTTCTTTGGTTGACCATGGTGAGGCCTGTTCTGAGTGGAACCTGTCCTGTTAAACCGCTGTATGGTCTTGGCCACCATGCTGCAGCTCAGTTTCAGGGTCTTGACAATCTTCTTATAGACCAGGCCATCTTTATGTAGAGCAACAATTCTTTTTTTCAGATCCTCAGAGAGTTCATTGCCATGAGGTGCCATGTTGAACTTCCAGTGACCAGTATAAGAGAGTGAGATCGAGAACACCAAATTTAACAGACCGGTTCCCCATTCACACCTGAGACCTTGTAACCCTAACGAGTCACATGACACAGAGGAGGGAAAATGGCTAATTGGGCCCAATTTGGATATTTTTACTTAGGGGTGTACTCACTTTTGTTGCCAGCGATTTAGACCTTAATGGCTGTGTGTTTTGAGTTATTTTGAGTGGACAGCAAATTTACACTGTTATACAAGCTGTACACTCACTACTTTACATTGTAGCAAAGTGTAATTTCTTCAGTGTTGTCACATGAAAAGATATAATAAAATATTTACAAAAATGTGAGAGGTGTACTCACTTTTGTGAGATGCTGTATATTTGCATATTTAATATTTTTTATTTTCAGGTGCAGATATAGCTCTAGGCTCCTTTCACATATTTACCAGGCCATCCTTTCTTGTTTTTTCTAAAAAATTCTAGTTGTTTTCAGAGCTCCATATTGCAACATTAGACACAAAAACTAAACCACTTACTTGTTCTCTTCATTTCAGCTGGGCACAGACAGGGCATACTGTTCAGAGCCTAAAGAAAAACTGTTTTATGCTGTGAATCCTGTGTGGGAAAAGCACCCCTGTTTCCAGCTGGCAATGCTAAGGCACTGGCTTTCAATTAGCAGCAATGTTGTCAGTATGTTCTATGTGGCCCTTCAGTAGGCCATTGGGCTGTTTATGTGCCTGATAGGCAGTCCAAATTCCAACTGATAAAATGCATATGGCAGGCTGACAACATTTAAATATTGCAACATTGCATGTAACATTCTCTGTTATCCATGTGAAAAATATCCAATTCACTTTAAAATCAAATGGTAACTCACCAGACAATTGGACCACAAGTAATTAGAGGTCAATATTCATTTTATAGTGATATATCTCCAACATTGTGATGAATTTGACTGTGTCTGTATTATCTGTACCATTGGAGCCCTTACTTTTTCTCTTTTTTGTATAATGATAAGGAACTATCCCTGATTATCTAACTATCCCTGATTATTTGGATGAAGTGGGAATCCAAGGGATGATAATTTTGTACTGTATATACAGTATGTACAGTATACACTTGGGGTCTGACTTTCTAGTGAGTAGCAATCCATATATGTTGGTGACGGTCCACATGATGGTGAATTCTCAAACCTGAAGCTGCAGTACCACATTTTGGATTCATATCACTATAAACTGTATATTGACCTCTAATCACCTAGGTCTGATTGTCAAGTGAGTTGACATTTGATTTCAAGGTGAAGGGGATATGTGTACTGTACATAGATGAGCATGAGTGCCAACATTTTGCACGCATATGAAGCCAAACAAATTAAAAGATAAATTTAGGGTTTACACACACTTCAGTAAGATTATTAACATGAAGCTAATATCATTTATATTTAAAGCATTTGAAAAATTACACATTTCCTTTGATGAACTTTTTGGATTTGTCTTTGTTGTATGTAAAAAAAAAATGCATTCACTGAGTTTTGTAGCAGCTATTCTGCTGCAGTCTAATAATACCGATAGCTATTTTCTGAAGTGTCTCATTGGAGATTTTGTTTTATAGGAGATGGCAGCCATGAATCTATAAGCTTTTGTTATATCGAAGTGGAGGAAAGCTGTAGACAAAAACTGCTGCAGTGGGAAAAAGAACAGGAGAAACATAATGAAATGAAAAGAGAGGCACTTATTGCTCTAAAGGAGGTCTTTGAGAAAGAAATCCAAGAACAGGATGAAAAGAGAGAAAATTGGAAAAAGGAATTTGCAAAAGAGCTTTTGAAGCTGAATACCCTTCAAAAAGTAAGACAGGGATTAAAGCACTGCTTGCTGTTGCATTAAAATGGACAAAATACATTTTTTTTAAACTTTGTAGTGTTTTCAAGAATTTTTAATAACCATTTCTTCGAATAAACCACTTAGCTCCGTAATACTGATGCTTTACTCCATAAAAATACCTTCAGATCTAGTCTAGTCTTGCCAATCAAACTGGTAAATAAAAGAGCCTCAGTGAGCAAAGTACAGTAGTCCATAGCAACCAGTCAGTGTAGTATAGTTAGAATAATACAATTATGACTCATTAACTGCTCTGGGCTGCTTAATTTTAGATGTTGCATTAACCACTTCAATGCTAGGCATTTTCACCACCTTCCTGCCCAGGCCAATTTTCAGCTTTCAGTTCTGTCGCACTTTGAATGACAATTGCGCAGTCATGCAACACTGTACCACTACCCATATGACATTTTTATAATTTTTGAGAGGCAGATAGAGCTTTCTTTTGGTGATATTTAATCACCACTAAACCGAGGTACAAGGAGGAGAAGCTGTGGTGAGATCATCTATGCTGGAGGTGGCATACACCCACATGTTTGTTTGACCTTCCATAACTAAATGGTCCATCTGCTCTGGTAAGCATTCTGCTTGTGTGTTGGTGAATCACCGGGTGGAGGAAGGTTCATGGTCTGCAGTGTCCTGGTTTTGCAAATGCTGCTCCTTCAGCCCAGTGCTGGTCTCCCTTCTAAAAACAGCAGTAGTTACTGGTGGCCAGATTCTGCTTATTCATACCAGAATAGGGTGTACAGTACTGGCAGGACCAGCAGACTGCAGGCAATTTTACGGATAACAGAGGTTATCTGCAGGAAAGCAACAACAGAAATGCATAGTTGACAGTAAAATTGAATTTAGATTCCAATAGAAAACCTCAGTTGAAAAAAAATCATTGGCTGCTATTGCTAACAACTCCATCTGTGTATGATAATTTACTGATTGCCATACTGGTTCCTTAGGTGAAATTTTAATTGCTGACCCATAACGAGCAGTTAGATCAGGATTGCTGACCTACAGTATCTAGATGCTTCTTTGTTCCAGGTCAGTAAGTAGCCAACCAAGTAGCATTTTTAGAAGGAGATAACAACCTTCATGTTTCTCCCAGTAGAGATTCCTATTAACTTAGCTTTACATCATTAGATTGTACTAGGTTACATTTTGCTATACTGAAACATCCTGCTCTTATTGCTATATATTCTGAATGTATAATCAATTTAAAGACAGTAAAAAAAAAATGGTATATACAACTAATGTTCTATGACTAATTCAGCATTCTAAATAACACATATACATTTTATGTTTTCAAGGAGCAGCAGGAGAAACTAGATGCAGATTTAAAAAGAAAGAATGATGCAATGGCCGAAGAACTAAGATACCATCAGGTAAACCGTATATGAATAATGAAGATGAAAGAATGTATGTTGACTCTGGTTTTCAACTCAACCATTTGATATGGATGCTTGTCCAAGAATTAAAAATGTTAAGATTAACCTCTTGGCACTGAGTGCACGCAAATATACTGCCTCTCGGAGGGTGGGCCTTGGCACAAAGTGGCCACATATTTGCGTGCAGGTAGTGCAAATAGAGCTGTGCTGAGAGTGCTGGCCCTGCATGCTCCCGGCACAGTTACCGGTTGCTAACAGCCAATCACGGTGATCACATGACCATAAGCCTCGCTTCCCGACACTCTAAAACCCTAAGGGGCGGCAGGAGCCGGCACCAAGGGCTTAAAGTGGAACTTTAATCAATAAATGAAGTCTTACCACTTTTGCAGGTATAGCTATGTAAAAACATTAAAAAGAAATGCCTATACTGTTTAGAATCCATGCTCAGTTGCTCTCCATTTTTAAGCATTTTTAGGCACTGCCGAGTTTGTAGAGGCTGATCTGCTGACAGACTTAAAGCAGAATTAAACCCTCCTATCCTTTACAGCTAAGGAAGCTGCTTCTGTGTAATCTGCAACTGCCATGGTGCTGCACATCTGATCAGCTATGACACCAGCCATATGATGGTTTGACAGTTTGGTTGAGGACACAATCAAACGTGACAGTTAGGCCCCTTTCACACGGATGTGTCCTTGTGCGGGTCCGTTTTTGCTCAGCGGGGATCACTCTGCTGATCCCCGCTGAGCCGATGGATGACAGATCTGTCTCCGCAAACTGTGTGGAGACGGATCTGTCAGAGCGCCACTTTCCTCTATGGAAAATTGGATGACAACGGACCGTCTGTCAGGGTTTCCATCCGTCAGACTTTACGGACCACAGATCAGATCAGAGAGCGGCGGATGTCAGCAGACATGTCTCCGCTGACATCCGCAACTCCATAGAGGAAAATGGGGCGTCTGTTCAGGTCCGCCTGAAAAATGGACAGGTGGACCTGAACGGAACTCCCATGTGAAAGGGGCCTTAGCATTCCAGGAATGTGACTGTTTGTTGAAACTGTTAAATCAATGGGTTTTGTTCCACTTTATAATTTACTGCTGGGACACTAGGCCCCAGCAAAATGGCAGCCTCCAGCAAGAAGAAACAGTAGAAATTCTGGTGGCAATTTACAGCACACACTAATTTTGGTAGCCTAATTATTAATGTGGAATGTATGTTCCTTGCTAAAGAACATTATCTTTTATCAAGTTGTTATGGGTAAAGTTCGACTTTAATTCACAAAGCTTACACACGAGGATAAGGATTCTAATTTTCTGAAAAACGACAATTATATTCACTTCAGTGAGGTTTGAAAATTAGTCAAGTCTGGATTAAAAAATAAATATTCCTATGTTTATGTAAAATCTCATTGAGCCTATTGCATGAACACAGAGCCTTTCCAATGCAATGGAATATTGTATAGTGGATCATCACTTTCCTTAAATATCCCCAATTAAATAGACTTTGTTTTATCTAGTATTATATGTAGCATAAGTGTGTGTGTGTGTATATATGTACCCGTATATATAATCTCATAGCTATTTATTCAATCTAGATTGCTATTTTAATAATACATATACTAAGTGATTGCAATATATTATATTACACATTGGTAATGTCTACTAAAACACATACACACTTCTAGTTTGATCAATAGACTTTTTCTACTTCTAGTTTATAATTCTTTTAATTTTTTTATTTTATTTTTCTATGCATATGTTTTTAGAATCTAGTTAAAGAAATGGAAGCGGAGTTGGTAAAAGAACAAAATAGCTTTGAGGAGCAGAAAACCAAAGCTAGAGAATTTATAAAGGAGCTACAGAATAAATCAGCTGTTAAAATCCAGGCAGCTTTCCGAGCACATCAAATATACAAAATTTACGCACCTGTTCTAAGACAGAAAATGGAGGAGCTGAAAAGAAAAAAAGAAATGCAGGAGAAAATGGCTCAGGAAAGGAAAGCGTTGGATGAAAAAGTAAAGCTGAAACTTGAAGAGAAGAAACGAAAAGAGGAGGAGAAAATGCTCAATGAGGAGATTGCGAAAAAGAAAATAGAAGAAGCCAAGAGACTAGAACATTTGGAACTGGAGAGGAGACAACGAGAGTATGAGAAAAAGAAAACAGAAGAAAAACAGAGACTGGAGAAAGAAAAGATCTTAAAACTAGAAGCAAAAAAGAAATCTGAAACTTTAATTAGCATAGATACTTCCAACAATGAAGGTCTAGGAAAAATAAAGCATGAACATTGCAATCTTTGTCTGGAAGTAACTGAGAAAGCCATGGAAGACTCTTGTGAGGATGGACAAAAACAAGCAAAACACAGTGAAATGGTTGAAATAAATATTGAAGAATCTTATAAAGAAAATATACTAGCAAAGCAATGTGGGGTGCAGCAGCAAATACATCCCAATGGGTGTGCAATTAGTATTGAAACAAGGACTGATTTGGAATCAGAAATAAAGCCGAAAGAAATCATAAGTAATAACTTATCTAGCACTGAAAACTGTTCTTTAGCAACTAACAGAGAGTCTGAATTGAATCGGGACAATGGAGCATGTGCCATGCCTTCTCTAATACCCAGGATACAAACACCTTTACTAAAGGAGACAACTGCACAGGGTGGACAAACCAGAGAAAAGAACACAGGCAGTGACCTTCAAAATAAGTCCCCAGCTTTAACCATGACCTCAAGACCTCTTGTTCTACCAGATCACATTGAGGAGAAGAGGTTAGCTTGGATGAAATCTTGTAAGCCATGGTCCACAATTTTGAGAGAAAACCGAAATAATAAAGCCATTAGAAAGACAAGGCAAAGGAAAAGCTCAGCAGCAAAAAACATTCCTCCAATAAATACAGCCCTCATCCTAAAAAATGGTCCATGGAATGACCTGCAACAGGTAGGACTTTTCCCGGTTTAAAAGTTAACCCATACTTAAGATAAATTATTGCAATTAATAGTATACCTGCATGCACCATGAAGTGCAAGAACATACATTATTGGAAACTTCTAGAATAAGCCTCCATAGACACCCAGCCCAACCCAGTGTTTTTTATTTTTAGTCAGCTTAGTATGAAATATTGCACGAATTTTATGTTTAACTCTCACAGACAGCTGTTCTTTAGGGTGATTCATTACTATGTTCTGTTTTGACCCAAATAGCTATAGATCATATTATACCTGTATCAGATGGAGAGCGGATACTGCTATCTGGGGCTCTGTATACTGCTATATGGTGATTTTGTATACTGATATATGGTGACTGTGTATACTGCTATCTGGGGCTCTGTATACTGCTATCTGGGGCTCTGTATACTGCTATCTAGGACTCTGTATACTGATATATGGTGATTCTGTATACTGATATATGGTGATTCTGTATACTGAAATATAAAATCAAACAGCGCAGTCCTTTAAATCACGCTACCCTCCATAAATGTCCATAATAAGAAAGTGCAGCGCTTGAGAATAAACAGTCCTCTGGATAGATCGCACCCAGTGTATTTATGTGTGTTTATTCACCTTATTACACTGGGTGCGATCTATCCAGAGGACTTTTTATTATTGACTCTGTATACTGCTATCTAGGGCTCTGTATACTGTGATATGGTGACTCTGTTTACTGCTATCTGGGGCTCTGTATACTGCTATATGGTCACTCTATGAGTGTATACTGCTATCTGGTTGCTCTGTTTACTCCTATCTGGTGACTCTGTATACTCCTATCTGGTGATGCTGTATATGCCACTATCTGGCGGTGTTGTATACCTTATCTGGTGATGCTGGGCTGTATACTCCTGACACAAGGGGTGGAAACTATAAGGGGTGGGGCTTATGAGAAATGTGAGTGGTCAAAAAGGAAGGGCGGGGTCTGGCGCCCCCCCATCCTAAAATTTCACCAGCCGCCACTGATGGAGCGTCCATTCAGGTCCGCCTGAGCGTCCGTTCTGGTCCGCCATGTGAAAGGACTCTTATAAAGAAAGAAAGAAGAAAAAATAAAGAAAAGAAGGAAATATACCAATCTGTTTACAAACCTGTAAACTTTCCAAAAGAGATTTGGCTGAAACAATTGTACTTTCTTTTTAAATTAAGCCATTTTTTTTTTTTTTGTTTCGGTGAAAGTAGAGAATGGTTAAAGACCTCTATCAGGATTTTTGTGCTGTCTTTGTCCTGTCAGGGAAATATCTCTTCACTTCCTGTCTCAGAATCGGAAGTGAGAAGAAACCTATCCAGAGTTAGGGTAAATCCCTCCTTGGTTGTCACTAAACACTCTTTTTTGTATTGGATGATTTCCTTGCTTTTCCTGTAACAACTGTCAAAATTTGATTTGCTCGTCATCTCCTTACTGGGGACCACGATCAACAGGTCAAACAGAGCGAGTGACTCTCTTTAGCAGAGACATAAGCAGCAATTTAGGCTCGATTCACATCTATGCAAGTTGCTTTTGAGCGTTTTTGCAGTGCATTTTGCTGTGCTTTCTGAATTTTTTACCATGTTTTTACCGCAAATTTGCACCATTTTTGCTGCGACTTGCGCTGTTTTTTGGGGGGGGGGGGATTTTGTTGTCAGGCAGATTTAAAAACGCGAATCCCTGCAAAATTGAGGTAAAAATGCATCAAAAATGCCGGACTTGCGTTTTTCTTGCATGCCCATTGAAGTCTATTACATGTAAAACACTGCATTTTGTGTGAAAAAGTCCCCAACCCTTTCCAAAAATCAGAGGCACAAAATTGCATTAATGTGAACGCATTCCATAGGAGCCCATGTTAAAAAAAAATTACCCGCATTTCTGAAAGATGCATCAAAAAACGCATTAGTGTGAATCGAACCTAAAACTTGACAGGGTTTTTAACATCTCAGGAATTATAGCCCTGTGGTCTCCTCACCGCCTGTTTTAACCCCTAAAAAGTGGCACCACCATGTTGCAATGCACGCAGTTCAGTTGAATTGGTCACGTTAGGTGATTAGTACTACTCGCCAAGTGTGATAGGGGAGATTATTTGTGTATACTCTAATCTGCTGCTATTGCAGCTTAAGGGGGGCTGTTGCGGGGGGGGGCAAAAATGCCCCTTGACTTCATGTTTTTACTACCCCCCCCAAACGCAAGTGTAAACATAGCCCTAGGATTTTCTGTTAGTTTATATATTTAAAGAGGAATTGCAATCTGCTCACATAATCTGTAATAAAAAAACATCTCTGCCATTCTGAAGCTTCCCTCCAACCACTTTGCATATTCTTTTATATATACTGTGATTATGTACTTGCCAAATATGCTGCAGAAATCTCCCTCACTGAGTCTGGCTGCAATCATTTTAACTGTGGACAGCTAAAGCTGCTGCCTGTTCACTTCCTGGATTTACACAGACACACCTCCAGCCCTGCAACTTTCATTGGCCCTCTTATGACTCATCCCCCCACCCTTCCTGGCAGAGAGCTGTGCATGATGTCAAATGCCAAGGCATTTTACCAGACAAGAAACAGGAAGTGGGCTGTATAAGGTATTTACTGGCAGAAAAAAAATGTTTTACTATCCAAAGTTAAAACAACAACGGCAGAAGATTTAATAGATGGAAATATAAAAAAATGACTAAACTTCCGCTTTAAGTTTTATGTTTTTATACTCTTCTTTGGACAGCTAAAGCTGCTGCCTGTTCACATCCTGGATTTACACAGACACACCTCCAGCCCTGCAACTTTCATTGGCCCTCTTATGACTCATCCCCCCACCCTTCCTGGCAGAGAGCTGTGCATGATGTCAAATGCCAAGGCATTTTACCAGACAAGAAACAGGAAGTGGGCTGTATAAGGTATTTACTGGCAGAAAAAAAATGTTTTACTATCCAAAGTTAAAACAACAACGGCAGAAGATTTAATAGATGGAAATATAAAAAAATGACTAAACTTCCGCTTTAAGTTTTATGTTTTTATACTCTTCTTTGGACAGCTAAAGCTGCTGCCTGTTCACATCCTGGATTTACACAGACACACCTCCAGCCCTGCAACTTTCATTGGCCCTCTTATGACTCATCCCCCCACCCTTCCTGGCAGAGAGCTGTGCATGATGTCAAATGCCAAGGCATTTTACCAGACAAGAAACAGGAAGTGGGCTGTATAAGGTATTTACTGGCAGACAAAAAATGTTTTACTATCCAAAGTTAAAACAACAACGGCAGAAGATTTAATAAATGAAAGATAAAAAAATGACTAAACTTCCGCTTTAAGTTTTATGTTTTTATACTCTTCTTTTTTTAATTACTATTTATGTACAATATTTCTTTCTTGTCAGTTGAGTGACAGAGGAAGTCCTTTTGGGTTATATCGCTGACTACATGAGGATTAGATACTGCCAATCAAACTGTAGGGCCAACCCAGCATGCTTCAGGTTTTTTGTTTCTGTCCTAGGAGGTTATACATCTTTTCCACAGCCCTGTTATGTTAAGTAGGAGTTCAGCCTAAAAATAACTAACTCTTAATCTACTGGCAGCCACATTCTAAGACTAATCTATCCAACCATCTAACTAGCTAGCAAAAATCGCTATACATATCTTTTCTGCAGCCTATCAGGTCCGGTCTCCAGTGACCAATGCTCTGTGGAAGAGACAGCTGACAACGACTGGCAAAAGCTTGGGAAGTGATGTCACCCATAAACTTACTATGGGTACTGGAATTCACTGGACTGGATGTTGCAGAGATATCCTGGAAGTGACCTTGGGCACTGACTCTGTTTTGGTTTTGGTAAAAGCTGCAGAACACTTTCCAGGTTCAGAGCCATTGGCACTGCTCATTGCTTGCCCTGTCTCTAAACTAGTCAGATTGAGCACCAGGAGTTACCTCACTTATCCACCTTATACCTGCTGTTTTGTCGCAGAGGGGGGTTAATGTTGTGGGACATTGAGTGCTGACATCATCTGCTGAGTGGAGTGTCAAGCATGCACACTCCTTGCTGTTTTGAAAAAGGGAGAGCCAAATGGAACTTCAGTCCATTCCTGCTACCTGCCTACAGTAACTGTGGTCACCTCCACCCATCTGAGCCTCCCCTGAGCCTTGCTTCATATCCTGAGCTTATAGGCTGCCTTACTGCCACGCAATTACATGTCGGATTCAAGACATCGGGTGGACAGTTTCTCTCTCCTGGGTGTCCCTACTGCACATTCTGCTAATTGTTCTGCGGCTGCATGTTGTATGCTTTCAGGTGATTCCTGAATCTGTAGCCTCTGATCTTGGAGTCTGTTCCATCCCCAGAGTCCTCCTTGACTCAGTCAGGTGTCTTCTTTTAGCTGATTTTTTTTACCACAGTCATGCAATATTTTATGACCCAAATTATCCAGTTATTGCTGACTTATTTGCTGATCCAGATCAGAGGCCACAAGCAAGCTTGTATCTTATTAATGCAGTGTGCATCACTTTGAAGCTAGAGGATCATCATCCTGCTGCTACTACCAGTGCTGTCTCCAGTCGTGGGTCATTTAATATTCCTAATCTTCAAAGACTTTCCCTTTACACCCACTTTTTCAACTATTTCTTTATGGAAAATGGAAACATCCTGATAAGCTGTTCCCCTAAATTCTTATTAGCCTTGTATCTGTTTAGTAAGAATATTGTACAGAAGTGGTCTATTCCCCTATGGATCAAGCAGTGTCCTACCCTAACAGGGTGTTTATTCTTCTGGTAGCAGCTGCATCCAGCTGTTTAAGTGGTTGGAAGCCAAACTGTGTCTGACTGGATAAAGTCCCTTTAAAAAATATTTGACCACTGCTAAGTATGATTCCTCCCTTAACTACTTCAGCCCCGGAAGGTTTTACCCCTTTAACCCTGATTCAGCACTGTGTTGCTTTAACTGACAGTTGCGTGGCCGTGCAATGTTGTACCCAAACAAAATTGATGTCCTTTTTCCCCCCACAAATAGAGCTTTCTTTTGGTGGTATTTGATCACCTCTGCGGTTTTTATTTTTTGCGCTATAAACAAAAAAAGAGCGCCAATTTTTTGAAAAAAACCCCAATATTTTTTACTTTTTGCTATAATAAATATCCACAAAAAAAAAAAAAATTTTCTTCCCCAGTTTAGGCCAATATGTATTCTTCTACATATTTTTGGTAAAAAAAATCGCAATAGGCATATATTGATTGAGTTGACAAAAGTTATCGCATCTACAAACTATGGACATGGACTATCGACATTGCTGCGGACAGATCGGACACTTTTGACACTTTTTTGTGACCAATGACCCTTATACAGAAATCAGAGCTTTACTGTAAATCGCTACTGATTACTGTATAAATGTCACTGGCAGGGAAAAAGTTGAACTGTGGGGGGCGATCAAGGGGTTAAGTGTGTTCCCTCATGACCGTGGCTGGTTGGCAAACAGTTAAAGAATGCATTGAGCAAATTTCTGTTGCATACTCTTTCAGTTGTGATCGCTGCTAGAAGCCTCCTGGTTCATTCCTTGCATACATCTCATGTCCTTTCATATGCGTAGAACACCTTGACTAAAGTGCTGGACTGTGGTACCCTTGTGTAATTAAAAAAAAAAAAAATTGTGGTCAGCATGGCCTTTAAGGGACAGGGTATGTTTGGACCAGCTCTTGACAATGTCAGGAATGTTTTTGCTGGTAAGTACACCCATATTTCTTAGCATAAGAAGCCTAAGGAATAGCCTACACAATCCTCCACATAGCTTGTTAAGAAAGGTCTCCTTTGTTTCTTTACTTCCTCCACTTCCATGTCAGGACCCCCCTAGCTTGCCTCTCTGTCCAACTGCAAGGTCTGGAACTCAAAGTTTGCCAAGTCTTCAAATAGGTCTTTCATTGCAGAAAGGTGTGCCTTTGCTTTCCAGAGGTGCGGAAAGTTTGTAAAAGCAATTGTAAACCCTGCTTTGTTATTTTTACCTACTGGTAAGCGTATAATAAGGCTTACCTGTAGGTAAAATGAATATCTCCTAAATGTGCACCATTTAGGAGATCTTCACCCTTCATGCAGCCGCTGACATCAACGGTGCATGCTCCCTGAAGGTCCGGCATACCGTGCCAGATCTTCAGAGATTCTTGCCGTAACCAAGGGCTCCTGCACGCACTTGGGAGTGACATCATCGCGGGTCTGGCCACTCACAGCGCCAGAGCCCGCAAACCAGAAATAAAGGCCAGGGGAACATGTCAGCCCTCTCAAAGGTGACTGTGCGCTGCTGGGAGGGCTTCGTTCTAAGGTAAGTATTTCATGCAATGCATACTGGCACATTATGGCATTGTCTTGCGTAGTTTATTTTTTATTTTTGTTTTGTTTTTTTCAACGGTTTACAAACTATTTAACTTTTGCAGATTCTTGGAAAGATTGTTTCTTAGATAGACCCATTGGTACAGGATGTGGTCTCTCAGGGCTACAAACTGAGTTTCACTACCTGCCGCTTCCTTATTTTCTTACCTCCAGCCTTCCTATGTCACCGCACAGATTAGCTGACCTCCATTTAGCCCTCTCGGTTCTTCTGGACCAAGGTGTCATTGTCCCAGTTCCTGTGGCAGAACTGTTCCAGGGTTTTTACTCCAACCTGTTAACCCTTTCCAGGCCCAAAGAGGGCAATCGCCGCATTTTGGATTTCAAAACTCTGATGTCTTCATTAGAGTTCAAAAATTCTGTGTGGAATTTACCAAATCTGTCATCTACTTTCTTTATCAGGGAGACTCTAGGTTCTGTGGACATCAGAGATGCTTACTTATAAACCCCATCTTCTCAGCACATCAGTGATTCCTTTGCTTTGCAGTGAGACCCTGCACTACCAGTTAATGGCCTGGCCCTTCGGCCTTTTCTTTGCCCATGGGGTATTCATTAAGGTGCCAGTGTCCCCTATTCTAGCCCTGCTACTTTCTTCGGCATCCCCATTGTGGGATACATAGACAGTGTCCTTGTTAGAGAGTAGCTAAAGTGGTGTTTAATCCAAGAACTAAAATGTATCCAGTTGCAGCTCACCAATTCTAAGATGTGATGGCTGCATGAACTTTGTTTCTTAGGCGTTTTCCCTTGATTATAATCAGGTGATACAGCCAGTAAATCTGTTATTTTTCAGCTTTCTTTGCAAGTCTAACTACCCTCTTCCCAGATTGACAGTGTTGCTGTCCAAAGGTGTCTGCTTTACTACTTCATCCAGAATCCCTAAGACAGGAAGTGTGTTACTAGGAGGATCACCAAACAGATCCTGAAACTTCAGAAATCATTATTGGAACCGGATTATCATTTAGGGCTAGTCCTGGATACAGTTCAGGGCAGAGTATTCCTTCCACATGAGTAATTTTAGATGCTTGAGTCTCAGATTCAAACTCTCTAAACCAGGAGCTGTTCATCTCTCCGCTTTTACACAAGAGTCTGAAGTCTGATGGAAGCCACCTTTCAAGACATTCAGTTTCACTCTAGACCTCTACTACACAATATTCTATCATCATGGACTACCCAGTTTCTGTCTATCACTGAGGACCAGGTTGTCTGTGGCCTGGTGGTTAAGGAATCTTTCTTTGGAGTCATGGAAGTCTTTCTTTCCCAACTTTTGCAGAATCCTCAAGACGGATTCCAGCATGTCATGCTAGGGAATCCTAGGCACCCTGTTGGTATAGGGAACATGTTCATCATCAGTGTATTCTCCAGATCAGCATCCTAGAACTTCTGGCATTTTGGCTGTCTCTACAATATTGGATCATGCTGCTGGAGGATCATCTGTTATTCAGATTGACAACACCTCAATAGTGGTGTACATCTGTCATTAAAGAAGAAAAATAAATCTCTATATGGTAAGAGAGGTCGATTGGATCCTGTTCTGTCTGAACTTAATTTTCCAGCCTTGTCAGTTGTCTGCAATCTAGGCATAGATGATTGGCAGGCAAACTTCCCCAGCTAGCAGTGCCTAGCCCTTGGCATCACCTGGGACTTATCAATACATTTTGGAGTTCTTCCAGGACCTGTGTTGTAGTTTGCTGTATGGGGACCTCCTAACCTCCAGGTTAAAAAAAAAAAAAAATGATCAGCATCTGGCTGTCGGCACTTTCAAGGGTCAGGTTTCTGCCCTTTCTGTTCGGTTTCAGAGGACTTTCAGAGGACTCTCTCTTTGCCTAAGGTATTTTCTGCTTTTCACCTCAATTAAGACATTTTCAGCCATCCCTTTGACTTCAGTTCGCCAGAAGAAAATTTCCCTTCATTGTCTGCATGTGGTTCTGGCTGTAAGAGTCTATCTCTCAGCCGCTGCTTCTTTCAGGAAGATTGATTTGCTTTTTATTGCCCCAGGTAGACCCTGTAAGGGTGCACCAGCTTCACATTTTGCATTCCACAATCTCTAGGTGACTCAGGTAGATCATCATCCAAGCTTATGGTCTCAAGGTCTGTCTCTTTTCATTAGGCGAGTGCTTCATTTATTTATTTATTTTTGGTATCAAGCAGTTGTTGCCCAGATTTGCAAGACTGCCACCTGATATTCTCTGCACACATTTTCTAAATTCTACCAGCTGGACATTGTAGTCTCGTCTGTTTCCAACTTGGTGTGTAAGGTCCTTCAGGTGGTTCTTTAAGCTGTAAGGAGAACCTGTTTTCTATTGTTTTCATGGGCCTGATAGTGTTTGTTTGCTGTTTTCTCCGCCCCTCAGTTGGACAGCTTTTGGAAATCCTAAAGACTTCCTGCATCTTCAATGGACGAGAAAGAAAGAAAATAGGATGTTTGTGCTCACTGTAAAATCAGTTTCTAGGACTCCAATAAGGGACACGGGTCCCATCCCTATGGGTTTATGAGTAAGCTCTTGGTACTGATGCATGCTGGTAATGAGGGGTTATCCTGGTCTGGCCTAAAATTTTTTTGGTTTGCCAGTGTCCAATGCTCCTGTAGCCTGCAGCAAACTCAAAGGTTATAGACTTTCTGTATCATTCAGTAGACTTGAAGACTAAGATTTTACAGTGAGTAGAAAAATTCTATTTTGTATCACAGTAAAAACCTTAAAGTGTTTGTGAACCCAAAAAAAAAAATGCTGCTCCTGTCTCTTTAATGTGCAATTAGCAGCATGGTGCTTTTGCTTTTTAAATTATCCCTCTGTATCCCATAAAATACCTGTTTGATAATGCCAGGTCATGACTTCCCCCCTGAGTGCTGACTCCCCTATCATATTAGCTGATCCTGAGAGCCCGTGGTCTGTGCAGTCTGTGTCACTATCAGCTCCCCTATTCTCCTCTGCCTGTCTTCAGCTCCCCCCTCCTCCCCCTCCCTCTCCCTCTCCCTGTCAGTAAGTAGAGTCTCGTCTCTGCTCTCATAATTAACTTTTAAAGCCCCTATGCCCTCTGTATTAGAACAAGAAGTTCTCCTGTGTCCTTGTTATATCTTAAATATTCTTATCTATACAGATAACACACTGGCTTCCTACACACGCTCCTTTCTCCTCTCCAGCTGACCTCAACGGCAGTGCTCGGCCCCACCCTCAGGAATTCTTTGCTGAGCAGAGGAGAGAGAAAAACGACAACTGATCCTAGGAAGCCTGTGTGTTATCTATACAGATAAGTATGTATATGTGGGGACTTATTGTGCTAATACAAAGGGAATGGGATCATTTTATACAAGTGGCTTAACAACCACTTTAATACATGACAAAGGATTCCCGAAGAGCAAGCGCAAACTACCTCATCTGATAAAGGATGAGTTACTCTAATGATTCATTCAGCTTGAGCGTTTGTGTTCTGTAAATCTGAGCTTCTTTCAGCAAAATTATACACATGAAACAGAGACTAAAGCTCCACCTGCTAAAGCAGACCTTTCAGTAAAACAAATTACTTAACCTATAACTCCACCCAAATCTAATATTGTTACGTGAAATCTACTAGTGTTCCTATGAGATTTCTTTGGGAAGGCCGAGCGACTTCATCAGCACCTCGGCAAGCAGAGTGAGCTGAAAGTCAGAATCTGCAGTTAGTGTCTTGCACGCTTTCCTTGACTTAAAAAAAAAAAAAAAAAAAAGTGCTTTTATTTTTTTTTTTTTTACTGCTAACCATAATAAATAAAGAGATTATGTACAAAGTCACTCCTCGTTCTCTTTAATATCCTAGTATACTGTCCAGAAACAGCAGTGTCTGAAGCTCTCAACTCTGAAAAATGTAAAAGTCGCCTAAAGAGCTAATTTTACATTGCTGATTATTTGGCAGCAACGGCATGAATTTTAAAAATCCAAACCATCACTGCAGTATCTCAGGTTGATTTATGTCATGATCTTAAAAAAAACATTCCTGATTTTTATAATGATAAATGTCATGTAAATATACTGTATGGATACATTTGATGAGGGTTGTTGAATACAGACTCTTCCAAGAAATTTTGATTAGGTGTCGACTTTAAATGCACACCAAGCACCTTGATTGTATTACTTAAAATTTCATATACAGTATACTACGAAGTTTAAAATACAATCAGACCTACTTTTTAATAAAACATTTATCTTACAATGTTACAAAGACACAAGTGTTTACTTTAATCACTAGTCTTTGATGCTGACAGAAGATCTTTGACCACCTCTTCTACGAGTCATCAGATGAAACGCTTGCCAAGTCTGAAGATGAAACACGTGCCAATAATGTATCTTTGAACAATCTTATTAAACCACTATCTTGGCACTTTTAAAATGCTACATTCTGCCTTTCTCATTTTAACCAGTGTTCCCTGGTTTTATCATAAACACCTTTCTTATGTGTCTTTTTCTAGTAATGTATTGTAAATATGGTATTTAATTTTGGCCTAGCTTATTGGCAAAGTAACAGTTTTTTTTTACTATCTGGTGCACTACAAAGTCCAGCTTCCCGAGAATAGTCAGGAGGGAAAGAACAGTGGATCACAGTCAGTTTTAATGTATCAGAGGTCTTGCAGCTCGCCAACCGATCTGGGAAGATCACAGGAGCTCAAACAAAACACAAATGGCAATAAAAATAAAATTCAATTCAATAAAAAATATAGCACACTTACATCTTAAATCTTGGCATTCAGCATAAGACTTGGATGAGCACCACAGGGCTGTCAGCATGTGTTATCAGTGTAAGAACTTGTGGATCGTGAGGCTGTCAGTGTCGAGTGGTATGATGTGTTTCTCTCTCTGCCAGCTTACACAGCCTGAGCTGGACAGCTGTCAAAGGATCCCGCCGGTATTCAGAGATGCATGCCTCGTGGAAGGTGGTGGGAGGTGCTGGAAAAGGGGGTGTTAGCGCGTTTCAGAGGAGTCTTCCTCCTTTGTCAAAGGATCAGTAAAGGAGGAGGAATGCTCTGAAATGGCTCCCACTGCTGTGTTTCACCCAGTGAGGAGAGCGGGAGCAGAGAGAGCTACTGATCTCATACACATCGCTGGATTGAGGACGGGCTCAGGTAAGTTTATCGGGGGGGGGGGGGGGTTGGCTGGGGTTAAGCTGCATACAGAAGGTTTTTTTTTTTTTTACCTTTTAGCAGAGAATGCATTAACCACACGTAAGAGACGATTTTCCATTTTTTTTTTTTTTGG
>BLSH010215412.1:448583-464195 GCA_018402905.1 Glandirana rugosa | reverse complement strand
GCACACTGTATTTTATAAAGTTGTTGGCGGTAGAATAAGAGATCCCACAGACGCAGTTAATGGAGTCCGACTTGCAGGGCGACTCAGCGTGACTTGACTGTAATAAAAGTCAATGCAAGTCGCCTGAAGTCTTTTCTAAGTCGGAACGACTTGAGTCTTTGGGCAGACTGCAAAGTCTGGACAGAGAGCCAAGTCACTGCTGATAAAAGAAGCTAGAAAGATACAATGTAATTACTTCAAAGGAATGAACTCCCGTGTATAGAAGATGTTTAGTTTAACCATTTAAAGACTAAATCCTTTCTGATTTACTGTTAACAAATAAAAATCCAGTATTTTTGGCTAGACTTAGAACACCCAAACATTATATATATATTTTTTTTAGCAGACACCCTAGAGAATAAGATGGCGGTTGTTGAAATATTTTATGTCACACGGTATTTGCGCAGCGGTCTTTCAAACACAATTTTTTTGGAAAAATAACCCTTTGAAATAAATAAATAGTGCTGTTAGCCCAATTTTTTTGTATATGTAAGATGTTACGCCTTGAGAATCGTGAGAGAATCGTGATCTTTATTCTAAGCAAAAAAAATTGTGATTCTCATTTTGGCCAGAATCATGCAGCTCTAGTATACAGGCAGGCTAGTGTAGTATATAGACAGGCTAGTGTAGTATACAGACAGGCCAGTATATACAGGTATACAGGAAGGCTAGTATAGTATACAGGCTAGTGTAGTATACAGGCTTGTGTAATATACAGGTCGGCTAGTGTATACAAGCTAGTGTAGTATACAGGCTAGTGTAGTATACAGGCAGGCTAATGTAGTACACAGACATGCTAGTGAAGTATACAGGCAGGCTAGTGTAGTATACAGGGTAGTGTAGTCTTCTGAATTCATGGCCTTCGTCTACTGTCAGGAACCATGAATCAGAACATGACAGAAGTGCAGTAAAATCACACTTTTTAATAAAAAGGCCCTCTAGGTACTTGGAATATATGAGGATATCATCGAGATAAACCACCACACATTGCTGCAACATATCTCGGAGGACATCGTTGATGAATTCCTGATAAACTGCTGGAGCATTGCAAAGACCAATCGGCATTACGAGGTATTCGTAATAGCCTGTCCTGGTATTAAATGCAGTTTTCCACTCATCGACCTTCTTGATCCTCACAAGATTGTATGCCCCTATCAGATCAAACTTTGTGAAAAACGTTGCTCCCTTGAGGCGGTCAAATAACTCTGTAATCAGTGGAATCAGATAAGCATTCTTAATTGTGAAGCAATTGAGACCCCTATAAGCAATACAAGGTCTCAATTCGCCACTCTTCTTTTTCACAAAAAAGAAGCCAGCACCAGCAAGAGACAAGGATTTGTGGATGAACCCTCTAGAAAGTGCGTCTGTGACATACTCCTCCATGGTTTTATCCTCCAGAGACAGACAAAGGGTAAACTCGGCCATGAGGGGGTTTAGCACCAGGTTGAAGGTCAATAGCACAATCATACAACTGGTGTGGAGGCAAACTACCGGCTTGACCTTTATCAAAGACCTCTCTAAAGTTCCAAGCAACCTCTGCTGCCAGAGTACGGAATTCAATGGCGTAATCGGCAACATTCTTGTACCCTGCTTGATGGACATGAGGCTTTTGGCAGCAGTAGTGGAGCATGTGGGAATGTCAAATACCCTTGTAAAGGAGGCCACAAACTCTGGGTAACTCTGGACAACGGGTTTTTGCGTCTCCCATAGAGGGTTTGCCCAGGCCAAGGCTCTGTTAGAAAGCAAAGAAATCACAAAGCCTACTTTGCTTCTGTCCATGGGAAATGCCTGGGGCAGCATCTCAAAGTATATCCCAACCTGGTTGAGAAACCCTCTGCATTGAGCTGGATCACCCGCAAATCGCTGGGGAAGTGGAGCGGAACCAGACATACTCCCTATAGAGGTATTATTTGAGGCGGGTGCCCGCACAGAGACTTGAGCATCAGCAGGAACTGCCTGCAACACAGGTTGTGCCGGAACAGCCACCATAGGAGGAACCAGGTGAGCAGTGCGATTTCAGGAGTGTCTAACGCTATTGCAAACTGATCCATGCAGTGATCCTGCTCATCCAATCTGGAAAAAAATATTACCAGCAAGTGGATTGACTGCATCTTCTTAATTCATGGCCTTCGCCTACTGTCAGGAACCATGAATCAGAACATGACAGAAGTGCAGTAAAATCACACTTTTTAATAAAAAGGTAAAATAATTTAAACCGAGTAAACTTGGTTAATACATAGCCAGGGTTCGGTAACCAGAGTGGATAGTCAGACCAAGCCAGTAAAACAGCAGTCCAGAGATCAGTAAGGTCAAACAAACAGCATGCAGGGTCAGGAGCCAGGAGGATAGTCAGCCGAGCAGAATCCAGGAACCAGAAGGGAACGTCAAACAGGCAAAGTCTTTCACAGGAAAACACAGCAGAGATTTCTCCAGAGATGTTGACCAAGGCGAAGGCATCTGTGATCTAACCCAGGCAGTTTATATAGCAACAGAGCTGGCTTAACGAGGCAGGATATGATCATCAGGTGAGACACAATGGAAGCTGAGACTGGCAATTAACCCTCAGCTGAGCAGCTTGCTCTGAGAAGGGAGAGCTGAGCCCAGCCCTGACAAGTATACAGGCAGGCTAGTGTAGTATATAGGCAGGCTAGTGTAGTATACAGGCAGGCTAGTGTATTCTTCAGACATGCTAGTGTAGTATACAGGCAGGCTAGTGTAGTATTTAGACAGATTGGTTAGTATACAGGCAGGCTAGTGTAGTATACAGGCAAGCTTGTGTAGTATACAGGCTAATGTACAGGGTACAGAGAACAGACTCACTCAGCCTCCTGGCTCTATGATATGGGCAGAGGAAGGGAGGAGACTCCTCTCACACTGATCTCTGGCTTCTGGCTGTCACTGAAGCATTGGGTGCAGACTCAGTGAGAGTACCTCGGCTATGTGGGACAGCGCTGTCAGGCAGCCCGCAACACTCTCACTGAGTCTGCACTTGAAGCGCATCATATAGCTAGCAGCGGCCCTGCTCTGCCACCCCTCTCACACTTGCCGCCTGGGACCATTAGACCCATTGGGACCCACAGTAGGGCTGGCCCTGCCCATATTTAAAAAACCCTCAGTTGCTACCTCACTGATAACAACCTTCTTGATCCTCTACAGTCCGTCTTCTGCCCACAACATTTCACTGAAATTACCCAACTAAAACTCAACGACCTACTAACAACCTACATCGATCAACGATGTGCACGAGAGTGTCAGCTCTCCGGGGACTCTCCCTCCTCATTGGCTGAGAGAGCAGTGGGAGCTATTAGGGCCAATTAGGAGAGAGAGATGGCAAGGCCAAACCACAACTTTGAATGTGAATAGCCATGCAGAGCCCACATTGCAAGCTGCTTGCTCTGGGGCACTCGGCAGGAGGGAGGGTACGGGAGCGCTGGCAGGGGACCCAAAAAGAGGAGAATTAGGACTGCTCTGTGCAAAACTGCTGCACAGAGCAGATCAGTATGACATGTTTGTTATTTTAAAAACAAAAAAATAAAGTCTTTAATATTACTTTAATTGCAAACGTTTTTCTTAGTCCTTTTATATTTATCTGTTTTCATTAAAATAATACTTGCTGATCCTACCATGAAGGCCAATAACCTCCTGTTATAGAGTGAAAACTGTCTTCCATCCTGTGTTGTCACCCAATTGAGACTACAAGTGGCTGTGCTAACATACGTTACACAGGTATGGTCCACTGTTGTCATCATGAGGACACTGGTCAAGAATAGTGGGGCCATCTTTCAAAGCTGCAAACTTGGGTTTCATAATGAACATGCACATGGATATCATAGTAAGTTTCACAGAACAGTCCCATTTCAATTGAGAAAAACAACATGAGCATACATACCTGTATACTATGCTGTCAGTAGATATTTAGGTGCACCTATTCATCAGTTTTTCAACACAGCCTTGTGTGGTGTCATAAATCACAGTTTGCAACAGTTTTTGATATTCTTCTGTCATTAATTTTTTTTCATGGCTTGATGCATATGCATGTGGTTAGTTAGTACTAAGCATGCACATTGTGTTTCCCCTTTCATTCTGGCCTCAGTTCCAAACATTAACTGTATATGTGTTGTATTTATTATACATTACATTTGGTTAGATGAAATGGTAAATGTTTACTGATTTAGTCTGAAAATAATTAAAAAATAGGGTATCCAGAACATGTTTTTGTTCTTTGTTCTATGATTTAGAAAGCACAGGAAATTGAAAGTTTTGTGGGTTTGCAGCAAGTAATATCCTTAGTGTTTAAAATTTAGCAACATAATATATTAAAAACACATATGGAGACACATTGTAAAAGTACCAATTGCCACTATTGCTGTTGTTCAGATGAATCTGCCAAATTGTTTCCAGTTGCTTGCACTGTGCCCTTATTGTGCTATGTGTGCTGCAGTGGAAATGAGCTTTTGCCTTCAATATCGGTACTCGGCACCGCAGAGCAGAGTGATGGGTGTAATTACAACACTATTTAGGTGTTTCACTTGCACATCTTTATCCAAGTATATTAGTTCTAGCTATAACTCAGATTTGTCATCAGACTGATGTTTCACATAAATTTTAAATGTCTTTGATGCTTGAGGATTGTTACCTAATCTATTTTCAGAGCGATGATCACATCTACCTTGCAATCTTAGCCACCATCTCAACTGATCAGTGTTGTGGTTTAAGTGATTGTCCGTCTGGTTTGGAGTTGTGTCTATTTGACATCTCATATGTTAGACTAGCTTAATTCCACTGAAAGGACATATTTATCTGAGACTCCAGACATTACACTGTGTAAAATTATTAGTAAAGTGAGTATTTTGACCAAATCATAATTTTTATGTATATTGTTTGACTCCAAGTTGTATAAACATGAATTCCTATTGGATTTAAGCACATCAGGTGACCTGTATTTGTGTAATGAGGGAGGGTGTGGCCTAAGTAGATCAACACACTATATCAAGCTTTGCATAATTATTAGGCAGCTTCTTTTCCTCAGATAAAATGGACCAAAAAAGAGATTTAATTGACTCTGAAAAGTAAAAAATAGTAAAAAGTCTTTCAGAGGGATGCAGCACTCTTGAAATTGTTCAGATATCGGGGCGTGATCACAGAACTATCAAACGCTTTGTTGCAAATAGTCAACAGAGTCGCAAGAAACGTGTTGAGAGGAAAAAAGACGCAAATTAACTGCCAAAGATTTGACAAGCATCAACTGTGAAGCTACCAGAAACCCATTATCCTCCAGTGCTGTCATATTCCAGAACTGAAACCTACCTGGAGTGCCCAGAAGTACAAGGTGTTCAGTGCTCCAACATGACCAGACATGGCCAAGGTACGGAAGGCTGAAACCTGACCACCACTGAACAAGACACACAAGTTGAAATGTCAGGACTGGACCAAAAAATATTTGAAGACAGATTGTTCAAAGGTTTTATGGACTGATGAGATGCGAGTGACTCTTGAACCAGATGGATGGGCCTGTGGCTGGATTAGTAACGGGCACAGAGTTCCACTTTGATTTAGCCAGCAAGGTGGAGGTGGGGGTACTGGTATGGGCTGGTATTATTAAAGATGAGCTAGTTGGACCTTTTCGGGTTGAAGATGGACTCAAAATCAACTCCCAAACCTACTGCCATTTTTTAGAAAACACTTTCTTCAAGCAATGGTACAGGAAGAGTCTGCATATTTCAGGAAGACCATAATATTTATGCAGGACAATTCTCCATCGCATGCATCGAAGTACTCCACTGCGTGGCTTGCCAGTAAAGGCCTTAAAGATGAAAGAATAATGAGATGGCCCCCTTTCTCACCTGACCCGAACCCTGTGGACCCTTAAACAGGAAATTTACGGTGAAGGAAAACAGTACACCACTCTGAACAGTGTCTGGAAGCCTGTGGTTGCTGCTGCACAAAAAATTGATCATCAACAGATCAAGAAACTGCATGAATGGAAGGCTTATGCCTGTTATTGAAAAGGATGACTATATTGGTTGCTGTTTCTTTTTGTTTGAAATGTCGGAAATGTTTATTTGTAAATTTTGAGTTGTTTATTATCCTCACTTGATGAAAATAAACAAGTGAGATGGGAAAAGATTCATTTTTCATTTAGTTACAAAATAATTCTGCACACTAATAGTTGCCCAATAATTGTACATACATATTATCCTAAGAAAATCAAAACCTCACTTTTACCTTCTTAAAGTGGATGTAAACCCGAAAATAAAATTTTACTGACACTACTACCTTGTACAGGAGAGGATATCATGTCATCTATGCCCAGTCTTGCCATGAAGAGTTAATCCAGCTCTGAGCAATGCTCTTATCTTTTTTCAGTAAGAGAAAGACCGACTAAGGGAGAAAAAGGAGTAATTTCATCCAGTGCTGTGTGAGGGACAGATCATTTTCTTTTCTCCTGCATGGAGAATACAAAGCTTCACACTCCCCCTCCCATCTCTTCCAGCTCTCAGTATAGAGGTGGGTGGGAAGTCTTGTGACATCACAACTCCACACGCCGAGCTTCAGCAAAAAGAGACACTGATTCAAGTGTTTTGCAAGGCTGCTACTGCTTAAAGGGATGACATTTGCAAGGTAGAGATACATGCAGGAGGCTTGCATGTACATATACAGTTGCAAGAAAAAGTATGTGAACACTTTGGAATGATATGGATTTCTGCACAAATTGGTCATAAAATGTGATCTGATCTTCATCTAAGTCACAACAATAGACAATCAGTCTGCTTAAACTAATAACACACAAAGAATTAAATGTCACCATGTTTTTATTGAACACGCCATGTAAACATTCACCGTGCAGGTGGAAAAACTATGTGACCCCCTAGGTTAATGACACCTCCAAGAGCTAATTGGAGTGAGGTGTAAGCCAACTGGAGTCCAGTCAATGAGATGAGATTGGAGGTGTTGGTTACAGCTGCCCTGCCCTATGAAAAACAGGGTTCTGGGTTTGCTTTTCACAAGAGGCATTGCCTGATGTGAATGATGTCTCACACAAAAGAGCTCTCAGAAGATCTATGATTAAGAATTGTTGACTGGCATGAAGCTGGAAAGGGTTATACAAGTATCTCCATAAGCCTTGCTGTTCATCAGTCCACGGTAAGACTAATTGTCTATAACTGGAGAAAGTTCAGCACTGCTGCTACTAGGGCTGTTGAAAATAATCGGCGCATCGATGCATCGCGATTCAGCATTGCTCGATTTTGCATTGATGCAGAGACCAGCTGAATCGCGATGTGCGCTGACGTCACATTCATCTTAATGGCAGCTTAGCAGACATTTAAACCTGGCTACCTCTGTGTTGCCGCCTTCCACAATCCTGTTCCCTCTCCCCTCACTGTCCCGCCCCCTCACCAGCCGATAGCAAGTAAATCCAGGGTTCATGGTGGCGGAATGAGGTGATAAGAAGCCACGCTGTGTGCACGTTGGCGGGGACATGGAGGACCGGAGCTGGTGTGGCTCGGCCTGTTTGTGCTGTGCTGGCGCTGCTGCTGCTGAGAGTGACACACGGAGCTCCTGGGAGGAGAGCGGAGCCATCAGTACTCTGGTCCCAGAAGGGTTGGAGCGGCCGCGGCATTCTCAGCCAGAGGTGTGACGGTGGAGGATGACAAGTCTGAGCCGGAGGAAAGCCGGGAGAGCAGCAGAGCCAGGTGAGGGGGCCGCGGGGAGGACATTGAGGGGACTGGACATGGTAAGGGAGGTGCCAGACTGTCCTGCTCAAGCCAACCATTACCCCACCAACCTGTCACCATACCACAGATGCCACCCCGCTTATTACCATACCGCTCACCTGCCAATGTGTCATCATGGACTGCTTTCCATCCTTCTCGGCCGGCATCCACACAGTGCACTGTTCCGCACTGGAATTACTGGGAATATACAGAATATTTCTTTCAATCATATCACAGATATTTTAGGACTATATTTGTTCGCTACTTAATAAGACTCTTTGTACATTTATCACCACAAAGCGTTGTGCACCATTTTTTGTTTTATTGTCTATTAAAGGCAGTATATTTACTGTGTGCTAGTTGCTAACTAATCATACTGCGCCCACTTTATTTTGTTTTTAATGCAGATATGATAGCATGTTCCCCAGCTGGCTGTCAAACTGCCTAATGTCCTCTACAGCCCATTCCTCCCGCTGCAGGTCCCACTGTCTCTTGCTCAAACCTCCCTTTTATATGTCTCAAACTGCTCCCAGTCACTAACCCCAGATCACCCAAACTGCACGTCAGACAGACATGGCTCCAAGCCCATTCCTCTTCCACCTCCCCATTTAAACCAATGGCCACTGCAGAGCCACTACCCTCACCCATCACACCTCTATTCAGTTTCCAACCCACACCCCATGCAACTTTCAACAATCTGAGGTCCCACCCATTCTCCTCTCTGGAGCCCTCCATCCTTCAGTTCCTAACAACACCCCCCACAGACTCCTCCGTCAAATAATATTCCTGGTCTCTTCAAGCATTCCATTCCTATCCTATGATTCTTTCATTCTTTCATTCTTATTCATGGATTCCTCCTTTCCTATCCCCAGACTCTATATCCATGGATTTCACCATCTTTCAATTCTTATGCCTTGACCCCTCCATCCTCCAGTTCTATCCCCGGACTCTTGCCACCCTTTAGTTTCTTTCTCCAGACTTCATCATTCTTCCTTTCCTATTCATGGATTCCTCCTTCCCTATCCCCAGACTTCTCAATCCTTCCTTTCCTATTCATGGATTCCTCCTTCCCTATCCCAAACTTCTCCATCCTTCCTTTGATTCTTCCATCCTTCAGTTCTACTGGCTGCTTGAATTTGTTGATGTAAACCATCGGCAGCAATTGTGATGCATCGCAGAATCTAATCGAAGCGTTGACATGATAATCGTAATCAAATCGAATCGTGAGACCACTGAAGATGCGCACCCCTAGCTGCTACTCTCGCTAGGAGTGGCCATCCTGTTAAGATGACTGCAAGAGCACAGCGCAGACTGCTCAATGAGGTGAAGAAGAATCCTAGAGTGTCAGCTAAAGACTTACAAAAGTCTCTGGCATATGCTAACATCCCTGTTAGCTTTCATGGGAGGATACCACAGAGGAAGCCACTGCTGTCCAAAAAAAACATTGCTGCACATTTACAGTTTGCACAAGAGCACCTGGATGTTCCACAGCAGTACTGGCAAAATGTTCTGTGGACAGATTAAAGTTGAGTTGACTGGAAAAAACACACAACACTATGTGTGGAGAAAAAGCGGCACAGCACACCAACATCAAAACCTCATCCCAACTGTGAAGTATGGTGGTGGGGGCATCATGGTTTGGGGCTGCTTTGCTGCGTCAGGGCATGGACAGATTGCTATCATCGAAGGAAAAATGAATTCCCAAGTTTATCAAGACATTTTGCAGGAGAACTTAAGGCCATCTGCCCAGCAGCTGAAGCTCAACAGAAGATGGGTGTTTCAACAGGACAACGACCCAAAGCATAGAAGTAAATCAACAACAGAATGGCTTAAACAGAGGAAAATATGCCTTCTGGAGTGGCCCAGTCAGAGTCCTGACCTCAACCCGATTGAGATGCTGTGGCATGACCTCAAGAAAGCGATTCACACCAGACATCCCAAGAAAATTGCTGAACTGAAACAGTTCTGTAAAGAGGAATGGTTAAGAATTACTCCTGACCGTTGTGCACATCTGATCTGCAACTACAGGAAACGTTTGGTTGAAGTTATTTCTGCCAAAGGAGGTTCAACCAGTTGTTAAATCCAAGGGTTCACATACTTTTTCCACCTGCACCGTGAATGTTTACATGGTGCGTTCAATAAAAACATGGTAACATTTAATTCTTGGTGTGTTATTAGTTTAAGCAGACTGTGATTGTCTATTGTGACTTAGATGAAGATCAGATCACATTTTATGATCAATTTGTGCAGAAATTCATATCATTCCGAAGGGTTCACATACTTTTTCTTGCAACTGTACATTAATACTGTGCCATTATTTTATACTGGGTAAGTGGTGGGTTTACATCCACTTTAAATATTTAGGATTGAGGTTTATTAACATTTTGGATTGACCGAGAGCACTGTAGTTGTTCAATAATGAAATTAATCCTCAAAAATACAACGTGCCTAAAAATTGTGCACACAGTGTAGATGTTTATATAGATTCATCAGTTAAAATAAGACCTCTAGACCCCGGGGAGATTGGATTTCACATGGTATATATAAAAAAAACAGTGTCTGATTCAGACTTCCAGAATTGACCCATAGCTAAACTATCAGTTTAAGAGGAATGGCCCTTGAAGAACCACTGTGTGAAAAACACATGTAGGATATTACCACGAACCTTAGATCATGGGCAGTAATTCTAGCACCAGACCTCCTCTGCAAAACTAAAGTGGTGATCTGTAAAGGCTTTTAATGCGTCACCTATGGATATTAAAAAAGTAACATTTTCTGTAGCATTTAGGTTTTCAACTTTTGCATATCAAAGACAATTACATTCTGTGTAGCACAAGAACACAGAAACTTCAGAGATTTCAGTCTCAGCGAAGTACTGATGTGGGCTCTTGTGTATCTTCAAAGTGATCAGAAATGAAGAGCTCACTGAATATAATAACCAATTTATGTGCACAAAAATAAAACTTTGATAAGAAATATCATATCAGTCTTAAAGAAGACCTATCCGTACCTTTTTACTAGTCACCATTAATAATTTATTGGCTTGTCACTATATATAGAAAAAGTATAGCTCAAAATGAAACTGTACCTTCAGTTTGAATTACGTGCGGCATAGCACGTCAGGCTTCAAGCTTAGAAGAGCTTGGGCTGGGTCTAGTGGCAGGGACACTTTGAATAGTTGCGAAGCCATGCTAAATATTTCAGTCCAGTATGCTTGTACCACTGGGCATTGCCACCAAATGTGATAATGGGCACCTGACTCGGGACAGCCCCTTAAACACTGGGATGGGTAAGACGGCACATATTTAGCTATCCTTGAGGGCACTAAATACCAACGAGAGAGTAGTTTGTAGTTTGTTTTAGCCGCATGTACACAAGGTGAAGAGCTGGAGGCCCATATAGCGGACCAGTCACTGGGGTCAATATGGTAGCCTAAGTCTTGTTCCCATTTGTGTGTGTAGGAAGGACCATCCGAGTCGGGGCTACAGGTAAGTTGAGTGTAGAGTTTTGATATTAAGCCTTTCGCGTGGGGATCCCATCTGCAAATGGTCTCGAATTCGGTTGTGTGGTCAAGATGAGAATTATTGGTGACCTGGCTTGAGTAGAAGTTTTTGATTTGAAGGTAACAAAATATTTCCGAAGGGGGTAATTGGTGCAACTCTTGGAGAGACGGAAAGGAAAGGAATGAGGTTGAATTGACTAAGTGGTGCAGTCTCAATAAGCCTAAGGGCGTCCATGTTCGGAAGGAGTGCGGAGAGTGCCAGGCTGGGTAAAAAGTAGGATTTTACAAAAAGGAGAGAAGGGGATTGTGAGGTGACTATAACTTATATTTGAACTTCAGGGTGTCCCAGGTATTAACAAAATGATTAGTTACAGGATTGCTTAGGGTTTCACGTTTTTTCCTTGTTAGCCAAAGTAGGTTAGCTGTTGAGAGGGGATCTAAGTCCACAGCTTCCACCGCGACCCAGAGTGGGGTTTCTTTTGTCGAGTGGTACTTAGGGAGGGAGGCCAATTGCGCTGCCCTAAAATAGTTAGTGAAATTGGGCATTCCTAGACCGCCTTGATGTTTAGATAAGAATAGCGTCCGCCTTGGAACTCTGGGTCTGGTAGACCCCCAGAAGAATTTGAATGCCTGTTGTTGGAGTAGGTGCAGGAAGTATGCAGGAACAGGGATAGGAAGCACCCTAAAGAGGTAGAGTAGTTTGGGTAGGACGGACATTTTTACTATTGTGATCTTACCTAGCCATGAGGTGGGGAGATGCGCCCATTGGTTCAGCAGGTTTGTGACTTGTCTCAGTAGGGGTGGGTAGTTATGTGAGAAGAGTTGTGAGAGATCTGCGGTTAATTTGATCCCCAGATTAGTTAGGGACGAGGTGGCCCATGGGAATGGCAATGCCCCCTGCACAGCCAGTAGTTCTTCCCGAGGGATAGAGATATTTAAAGCCTGAGATTTCTTAGGGTTGAACGCCAGGCCTGATACGGCCGCAAACCTGCTGAGGATTTGTAAGAGGTTGGGGCCTGATACTAATGGGGAAGATAGAAATAATAATATGTCATCTGCAAAGAGACATATTTTATGCATGTATCCGCCAAGGTCTATGCCAGTAATGGTTGAATTGTACCTGATCATTTTTGCAAGGGGTTCAATAATAAGGGCAAACAGCAAAGGGGAGAGTGGGCACCCCTGCCTCGTTCCCCTTTCTATCGTAAGTGGAGCGGATCTGTATCCCGCGTATTTTACGTAAGCCTGGGGTTTGTCATAAAGGGCTGTGACCCATTTCATAAAGTGGGGCCCAAAACCCCATCCCTGCAATGTGTATTGGAGATAGGGTCATGATACTGTATCAAAGGCTTTTTTTACATCGAGGGACAGGAAGCAGACCGGGATACGGCAGGTTCTGGCGGCATGCGCCAGTAAGACAGCTCGTCGTATGTTGTCGCTGGCCTGATGGAGTGGTATGAAACCCACCTGATCACGATGAACAAGTTTACCAATTATACTATTTAGACACGTGGAGAGGATTTTAGCTAAGATTTTAATGTCTATATTCAGCAATGAAATTGGTCGGTAGTTTGTGCACAACATGTCTTCAGTGTGGGGTTTGGGAATAATACAGATTAGCTCTGTTAGTGATTCCGATGTAAACTTGCAACCTAGGAGGATAGAGTTAAGGGCTTTAGTTAAAATAGGGACTAGCAGATCAGAGAACGTTTTATAGTAAAGAGCAGGGTATCCGTCGGGTCCTGGGCGTTTATTGATTTTAAGTTGTTTTATGGCCAGCGAGACTTCCTCGGGGGATATGTTTCCTTCTAGGACTTCAAGGTCTGAGGGTGTTAGTCGGGGGAGTTTAATTTGATTGAAAAGGGTGTCAGCCTCTGTCTGGTTAAAATGGTGGCTGGATTATTATATGGTAGCTAGGTGAGAGCGAAATTTCTGCATTATTTTGAGAGGGTTACTGGTTATAGTATCCTTAGTCAGTTTAAGGCGGATAGGTTTGGTGGGCCTATTAATGGAGTTCAGGGAGCGTGCGAGAAGCGTGTCTGGTTTGTTGGCTTTCATGTAATATACATGTCGTGATCTGCGGAGGGCTTTGTCAGCGTTTTCGGTTAAGAATAGGTCAAATTCTAAGCGTGCCTTGTCCAGTTTAGCTCTGGTGGTGGGATTAGGGTTTAAGTTGAATTCAGTGCTGCTAGTACAGAGCTCAGCTTCCAGTCTGTGTCCTAGGAGCTTGCGCTCATGATTAAATCGTGCTGATTGACGTTGTAGGTCGCTTCTTATGGCTGGTTTGTGTGCTTCCCAGAGCGTGAGAGGGGAAACATCTGGGGTATCATTGAGTTCCAGGTAAGTTTTAAGAGCCTGCTGGATAGCAAAGCGGTGAGAAGGGTGTTTTAACAGGTGTTCAGGTAGATACCAAGTACTATCTTGCACTTTTGGGATCGGAGACGCTAGGGTGGTGAGGACTGCACTGTGGTCCGACCAGGGGATGGGATGGACTGCGGAGGTTAGAAGTTCTGGAGCCATGCCTATGGATATAAAGATATGGTCTATTCTAGCTGAGACTTTGTGAGGATATGAGTAGTGAGTGTAGCATCACTTTCTAGGGTTAAGTTCTCTCCAGGTGTCGATTAGGTTATGGTTCAGGAGCAACTGGGGAAATTGTAGCTGCACCGGGGATATAGGGGGGTTATAGGGCAAAGAACCTGATTAGAGTCGCCACAAATAATTAGTGTGCCCATCTTGTGTGTGGATACTATCTGCAGAAGGTATGAGAGAAAGGAGCTAGGGCGCGTATTCGGGGCATAGTACGATACAATAGTGACTGGGACATCTATAAGGTGGCCACATAGAATTATGTATCTGCCTTCCAGGTCCTGGATAATCTTTTGGGAGGTGAAGGGGGTTGAGCGATGGAACGCAACTAACATTCCCCTCTGTTTCGTTGGGGCAGAGGCAGTAAAGACTTGGGGGTAGTAGACGCTAACATGTTTTAGGACGTGGTCTGCCTTAAAATGTGTCTCTTGGAGACATACTATCTGGGCTTTCAATGATTGAAAGTGCCTAACTGCTTTGGCTCTTTTCTGGGGAATGTTGAGACCCTGTACATTGAGGGAGAGGACGGTTAAGGGGGCCATGGTGATAATCGTGGGAGCTGTGACTTACCAGGATGTGGAGGAGATCTGGAGAGCCGGGACCACCAGGCGGACAAGGAGACCCAGGGGGGAAAAAGAGGAGAAAGGATGCGACCAGGTAGCCAAAACCAGTACCATGTCATATCTGGGAAAGGGAAAATGTGAAGGGTCGCCATAAAGAGGAGGAGAGACAGAACAAAGTAAATTAAATTATAAAACAAACAATAACATAGTTTACAGTATATGAACCGGGTCCGTGAGAGGGAAACTTTGTCCCTGTCAGGGAGTCGGGAGCCATTGTCGGTGGAAAAATAATATCTGTGTGGGGTAAACCCCATCCCCACAGAGATGAATAGTGGGACTTTAAACGGTACTGGTTTTCTCTCTCTGAATGATCAGACTGATATAATGATATTTAAACAAAATTTATTGTTAATAAACAACATATTAAAATCACCAATTTAGAAAAGAATACATAGATACAAAATAGAAAAACTGGACAATACAGTACAATGACCAAAATAGGTCCATATGTTCTCAGTCGGCGGAATAACAGTGAACTCCAGTGACTGGTAGGTATGGGATACGTATCTGTTCTTTCCAACGCGTTTCGCCAAAAAAAAAGCAGCTTCCTCAGGGGAAATTGAGCAGAAACCAATTACAGGTATCCGTATCCTAGGTAAGTATAACAAAGTTCAATAAACATAGAGTACTGATGTATTATTTACCTTTTACATTTATACAAAGTATTCCGTTTATCGGACACATATATATATATCTTGTTCAAGTCTGATCATATACATATTGGTTAATTGGTCTATATGAAACCTTTCATTTGTATTGTACATAAAAGTAAAAAACAGGGGGTACCTTGATACTTTATGAAAGAGAGGGACACTCTGTATTTAGACCTCTGACCGTTTAGTTATCGGTCTCATAATGCTATAGCAGGTCTGTAAATGCATATATCGCCACTGTCAGGTGTACAATGAGCCCCGATCCTCAAACGCAGAGGTGAGGTAGCTGTATGATACAAAATTGTTTATCACCAATAGATCATATCATTGTTAGTCCTATGCAGGTTATCAATGGTCAAAAGGTGCAACTTACAGATTTGATGCGCCAAAACGAAGACAGACAAATTCCAACTATCTGCGCACAACCCCTATAATCCTGATGATCCCCAACACGCGTCTATCAACCTTAAACAGACAGAAGCAAAACCGCG
>BLSH010215412.1:410454-427018 GCA_018402905.1 Glandirana rugosa | reverse complement strand
AATTCGATCCTAACGCACGCTAGTCCGCGTACGTAGGGCCGAGACAGCCACAGCCGCACAGGGGTCCTGTGTGGCGCAGTGGCTGCCCCCACTTGTCGGTAACCGGTATCGACAAATGGAACACTAGCCGGCACCAGTGTTTGCCGTGAAGGGGGTAAGCGTGCCGTGTACGCGCGCTAGCCCTTGCGCGACGCGTACGCGCAGCCACCGCCGCTCAAGGGTCCCTGGGCAGGGGGGATGTGACAGGGTGTGTTTTTACTATACAGATCAGTAACTCACTGATCCTAGCTCTTCTCTCCTCACACTAGAAAAGAGCTGGTAACAGTGAGTTACCGATCTGTTTACATTACATGTGATCGGTTGTGAAGTAGATCACAGCCAATCACAAGGTAACAGCCGCTGGCCGGCGGCTGATGCCAGTGTCGGTGACAGGCAGTGTTCCCTGGGAACTCGCCGCCACCGACGCGCATGCGCAGCGCGTTCCCGATCGCGCGCATGTGCCGTGCGAATGGGGGAAGTGCCGTTTGTGACCACGGCCGATCACAAGGTAAACAGCTATGGCCAATGGCTGTTCACCCCCGTCGGTGACGCGGTGTGTCCTGGGGACACGCCGACACCGACAGAGCCGGGATGCATGCGCCTGATCGCACGCAATCCTAGCTTAAAGGGGCGACATCATATGACGTCGTCCCAGAACGAGAGCCTCACCGCTCCACCGTCATTTGACGGTGGGCAGTATGCAAGTGGTTAAAGAGAATCTTCGCTCTGGGGAAAAAAAAAAGTACAAGTACTGTAGCTGCTGACATTAACAAACATGCACTTGCCAATCCAGAGATACTGCGCTGTCCTCACCCAGGCCAGTTCTTCACCGGTCTTCAGGTCGCTGGTGCCGCCATCTTGGATATGGGAAGCTAGCTGTTACTTCCTGGTGCTTCACAGCCGATTTCGCACTGTGCATGTGCAAGTAGTGCTGAGCTTTCACAATGGACCCACAGCCTGCTTGGACTTAGGATGTGTCCCAGGAGCTTGCAAGGGGGTTGGCGCAAGTGGAAGTAGGGTGGGTATCTGTAAGAAATAAGTACTGTATATACTCGAGTATAAGCCGACCGAATATAAGCCGAGCCACCTAATTTTGCTACAAGAAACTGGGAAAACGTATTGACTCGAGTATAAGCCTAGGGTGGGAAATGCAGCAGCTACTGGTAAGCCAGGACACAGGTATTGTAGCCATTAGACATGGACTCAGTCATTGCACAGGGGACTGAGCCATTACACCAGGGGTGTCAAACTGGTGGCCCTCCAGCTGTTGCGAAACTACAAGTCCCACCATGCCTCTGCCTGTGGGAGTCATACTTGTAATTGTCAGCCTTGCAATGCCTCATGAGATTTGTAGTTCCGCAACAGCTGGAGGGCCGCCAGTTTGACACCTGTGCATTACACTGACAATCTGCATTACACAGGGGACTGAGCCATTACACTGACAATCACCATTACACAGGGACTGAGCCATTACACTGACAATCACCATTACACAGGGACTGAGCCATTACACTGACAATCGCCATTCCACAGGGGCCATTACACTGACAATCGGCATTCCACAGGGGCCATTACACTGACAATCAGCTTTAAACAGGGGCCATTACACTGACAATCGGCATTACACAGGGGCCATTACACTAACAATCGCCATTACACAGGGACAGGGAGCACAGTACCGTCTCTCTTCTCCTCTTCATCTTCAGACTCCATGTCAGCTGCTCTGACCCGCGCTCCGGCTCCGGACCCGCCCGCAGCACAGTGACAAGCCAATCACTGGCAGTCACTGTGCACTCTCAGACGAGACACTAACTCAAGTATAAGCCGAGGGGGGCCTTTTTCAGCACAAAAAATGTGCTGAGAAACTCGGCTTATACTCGAGTATATACGGTACTCATTCCACGGTAAGAAAAAAATAAACATCCAACAAAAAGTGTTGGGGGGGAGAGAATAAGCAGACTTGCCCACGAAATAGTACAAGTGGACCTTCCCCCAAAGCTAAAAATTCCAGTCTATAAACATTCCTAAAACCGAACTCCAACTGTCCTGTTACTTTAAAAAGATTGTTTGGCCCATCTTGCTTAAAACATATGCATACAGTTGTGAAATGATCTGGTTGTTATACACTATAGAAGCTTGTGCTAAATACAGCAAGCAGCACTATTGCAAGAGGACCACTTGCAGCCCATGCATTTCACTTTTGGAAGATTTGTTTTTAAGCAGGAATTCAGCCACTTTGTAAAAAGTGCAAGCACACTATGGGGTTGATTCACTAAATTAGTGGTTCTCAACTTCTGTCCTCAGGACCCACCAACAGGCCAGATTTTAAGTATTACCTTGGGGAGATGCAGACTAGAATACTGCAATCACTGAGCAGCAAATGATATCACCTGTGATGTATTTCAGTTAACCTGCAAACCTGGCCTGTTAGTGGGTCCCGAGGACAGGAGTTGAGAACCACTGCATTAAAGGCTGTAAACGCAGTTGCTCCTGAGCTTAGTGAGTGAGGGGAAGAGCTGCTGACTTCCATCATCCAATCATGTGCAAGCAAAAATGCATTTTTAATTATTCTTGTGATTGGGTATTCTTTGGAAAGTGAAGCTTTACCTCATTTACTAAGCTCTGAAGCAACTGCACTTGCAGAGTGCACAGTCTATTTGTGTTCAGTGAACCAACCCCATAGTGCTAGCACATTTTACAAAGTGGCTGAATTCCTGGAGTTCAGCTTCAAAAGAAATCTTTCAAAAGTGAAAGGCATGGGCTGTTATTGCTGACCACATTTTAACATTTTAGTTCCTGGCTGTCATGCTGATCCTCTATCTTCAATCTATTCTGAGCCGTTGACCTACAAATGCACACAGCTAAGCTGCTTCTCCAGCTTGGCCAGTCAGAGAAAGCCTTGTATTGAGTATGGAATAATGAATCTAGTAAGAGTGACTACATACATAATATTTAGGTAGATTACGTTTATAGCGCTGCACTCATTTTTATATATGTACAGGGGACATAAATGTCTGTAGGCTTCTGTTTAATGTATGCTATTCCAGGAAGAAAAGCTTCAGCCCAGATTTTCTTAATAATAAACAATTGCACAGTATTTGACTTTTTTGTGCCTAATAATCGGCTCCTATATGGGGACCTTTAAAGGGCATATTTAGTTTTTTGGGTTTTTTTTGTTTTTTTATTTTAGTAACCCTTTCAACCCCAAAGGTACTACACAGGTTGTGACAGTGCTGCACATTTGATTTGACCCCTGCAAGCACCCCAGATACCATATATCCCAGATATACTGTACCATACTAACACAGCATACTTCCACTTGTTCCTACTGACCGTTTTCTTATGCTATTGTTGCCTGGAAAATGCTTGTTCACAATAATAATCATAAGAGCAGAAAATCTTTCTAGTTGCTATGGTTTTCCCCAAGATGAATTGATGCTGGAGGTGCCTACTTGTGCCTTCCATTGCCATAGCACAAACAAGAACGCTTATCCATATTGAGATTGCATGTGTACATGACAGCAATGCAGTACTGGTGGCTAAGGGTGGTCATATTGTTCCTGTACTACCAACTACTTTCTATTTTTATGGGTGCATTTAGATATATAGCTAGCCAGTAGAGCAGTAGTTCTCAACTCCGGTCCTCGGGACCCACCAACAGGCCAGATTTTAAGTATTACCTTGGGGAGATGCAGACTAGAATACTGCAATCACTGAGCAGCAAATGATATCACCTGTGATGTATTTCAGTTATCCTGCAAACCTGGCCTGTTTGGGGGTCCCGAGGACCGGAGTTGAGAACCACAGCAGTAGAGGAATAATCTACAAATTGGTGTATGGAAAACTATTACAATATATGGAGTAATCAAGTAAAAAACATAAAAAAGTCACAAATGATCTACAGATAAACAAGGATCCTGTTAAACGTATGCTTTTTTCAGCTAATTTCAAGTTTACATTGTAATAATTGATAAATACCAAGACCGCATTACTAAACATTTAAAATTGGGATTATAAACGATCACCTTGTAAAATAACCTATTCAGTTTAAAATAGAAATGAAAGGCCAAACATATATAAATATAAAAAAAATATATAAATATATTTTTTTCCCTTTTTTTATAAATGATCACATTCCTTCTGTTCTTAGCTGCATAAGAGGTGAAACAGCAGCACACGTCCCAGTGAATGGCTGTGCGGCGGGTGTGTGTCAGGATAAGTCTGATCATTGGAGGAGAGCAGCCTGAGTTTCCAGCATAGCTAGAGAACTGACCACGGTGTGCACTCCTGCTTAGTGTGGTCAGCTTTTAATAGGAAAGCAGAGGGACTGTCAAGAACACCAGGGATTTCACATAAAGGAAGCAATATAAAGAGAGCAGCATTCTTTCTAATACAAGTATATGGTACAGCAGGCACATATCAGGAATATGAAGTGCTGGAGTAACAAATGCTTTATCCGCTTGCTGACCTGCTCACGCAGATATACAGCGGGAGATCGGCTCTCCTGCACGAATCGCCGTACAGTTGTGGGTAATCATGTCCGCTGCACGCTGTGGGAGCGTGCCCGCGGGTCGGGCGGACTTGATGTCCGCGACCCGCGATCGCCTAGTACAGAGGCAGAACGAGGATCTGCCTTTGTAAACAAGGCAGATCCCTGTTCTGATAGGGGACTTCCCCGTAATTGGGAACAGTGATCTCAGCCATGTCCCTGCCAGCCCATCCCCCTACAGTTAGAACACACCTAGGGAACACACTTAACCCCTTGATAGCCCCTTAGTGTTTAACCCCTTCCCTGCCAGTGTCATTTTTACATTGATCACTGCATTTTTATATCCCTGATCAATGTAATAATGTCAAAAGTGTCCTTTGGGGTCAGTTTTGTCCGCCGCAATGTCGCAGTCCTCTAAAAATTGCAGCTCGTCGCCATTACTAGTAAAACAAAGTAAAAAAAATATAAAAATCTCTAAATCTATCCCATAGTTTGTCGACACAATAACTTTTGTGCAACCCAATCAATATGCGCCTATTTTTTTTTTTTCTTTACCAAAAATATGTAGAAGAATATATATCTTCCTAAACTGATGAATACATTTGTTTTGTTCATTATTTTTTTTTTGGATATGTATTATAGCAAAAATTTAAAAAAAAGTTTTTTTTTTTCAAAATTGTCGCTCTTTGTTTATAGTGCAAAAAATAAAAACTGTAGAGGTGATCAGTTATCACCAAAAGAAAGCTCTATTTGTGGGGAAAAAGGATGTCAATTTTGTTTGGGTACAATGCCGCACGACCACGCAATTGTCAGTTAAATCGACGCAGTGCCGTATCGCAAAAAATAGCCTGGTCATTAAGGGGGCAAATCCTTCTGGGGGTGAAGTGGTTAATCTTTGAATAAAAGCTTTTAATAATTACTATATTGGTAATTCTTGCATTTGTTGCTTCACACAGGAAAACTGCATAAATGTAATTAACTGTGAAGATCTGGAAAATCTAACTGTACTTTTGTTGAACAAGAACCAAGTTACATCAATACATGGACTAGACAACTGTACAAACCTTAGAAGTTTGGAGTTATCGTTCAATTTAATAACTAGAATTAGTAAGTGTCTTTTTTCATTATTTGTATGTTTTTATATTGTACAAAAAATCTAGATTATTCTCTATACTAATCATAGATACAGTATACATGGGAATGTTATATGTATTTGACCAATTCGATTGATGTATGAAGCTAAATTTAAGGATTTTTCTAAGATGAAGTATATGAAATGAATATAAATTATAAACCATGAAAAAAGAATCTGCTTATTTAGTTCTCAGTAAGCATTTCTACCTTGACCTTTTGTGACTGCACAGGAATATTATACATTTGGGAATATAGCATCCAGTGTACATTACTGCCATATGATGTAGTAGTGTCTACAAACTGCAATTCTCAGCAACATTTGCTGCCACTCCACCGCTAGGGACTTGCTGAGCAGATGTTGCTGTCGGTGGTGGGACACAGAGCAGGACTAAGCTGATTCAAAGTCCTGATGGACCTGCTCCAACCTGGCCCAGATCATAACTCCAGATTTGACTGAAGCCCCTTACGCGCGGGCAGAATATAGTCCAAAATTTGGCCTGTTCAGTAGATACTGGCTGATATCGGCCCATGTGTACAGGTCCTTATTTGACAGTAACCAATCTCGCGACTGACTTCTGTTGAATGAGCAGCTGATCGGTATCCGATCATCACTGTCAACCAATGGCTGCGAGCACTGACCAGTGTGTTCTGGTGGGGGCGGTCCTCCTGTCAGAACACAATAGCTCAGCAGGGAGATGATTGTACTAACCTCACATTGTTCGTACAGGAGCTCTTTGTAAGCTCCTCAGTTTTTTTTTTTTTTGCTTAAGTGTGGCTCAAGTGATTGAGCAAGGCAAAGGTGCGATATGAGATGCCTGGAAACTGCTAGTGTAATTTTTTCCTTCAGTGAGGATATGCTCATAAGTGAACTCCATGCAGATATTTAAAGCACAAATTAATGATGTGCTGTAAACATTTATACATCATCACATTTTTTTTTTTTTTTTTTTTTTTAATTGCAAGCAGTGGAAGTATCTGAATTTGATTTGGTATTAGCCCCTTGCATGACTCCCAACTTTTTGAGATGGGAACAAGGGACACCTATTAGCAAAAGCATGTAGGCATATAGGACACACCCTAAAATGATTAATCAAACCCACAAGGGTTTTTTTTTTTTTTTTTTTTTTACCACTACTATTCCTTTATACTGGCTTTTCCAATTTACAAATGCAGCAATTTAGAAATTTGATGAAAGGTTGAGCACTGGGAAACATTTTTTGGAAGATCAAAATTATATTTTATATACAACTATATGGATCAGACATAAATGAGGGACAAATGAGGAGGAAAGGGGGACAGATGAACTTTGTTCCAAATCAGGGACAGTGCCTCGCAATCGGGGACAGTTGGAAGATATGCTCTTGCAGTCTGCTATACAGCAGATCTTTGACAGCTGTCCTGCAGTTCAAAGAACATGCTGTAAGAGGAGAGAGCAAAGTGACAGAAAGATTAGCCCATCAGTATTCTGTTTCATCTTTCACTCTACAGTCACAGGGTGGGGGTTGGGAGGAGACCTCTAAAGAAAAGTGATTTTGCAGCAAAGGTAGGTCCCCTTTTTTGCATTGCAGAAGCTGTGTAAATCTCAGAAATGGATAGAGTGAAATAGAAATAATTTGGCAAAAAATACAGCTCCTATATACCGTATGTATTTTATCTGTGTACAAAGTGCTTTGCCTATAGTTCAGCTTTAAAACGTAAAGTGGTTGTAAAGATATAAGTTTATTTTTTTACCTTAATGCATTCTCTGCATTAAAGTAGAAAACCCTTTAATAGTAGCTCCCCCCCCCCCCCCCAAATACTCACTTGAGCCCGATTTCCATCCAGCACTGTGCACATCTGCAGCAGCTCTTCTCTCCTCTCCCTGGTTTCACAGGCTTGAGTGAGAGGAGCAGAAGCCAATGCACGGAGCATGGAAGTATGACATGTTTGTTATTTTTTGAAAATAAAATTAAGGTTTACAATCACTTTAATTTATGTTTGTTGACCAGCAGGCTCACTTTAATGCAGACCTCCACATAAGCATATACTTACCATCCTTTAGCATCCCTGCCATGTTTAGCTGATGGGAGTGAAGGAGTGAAAGGAAAGCCAACTATAAGCTACAAGTTGCTGGAGTCATAGCTTATACAAGTCTTTCCCATATGACTGCCCTGGGCTAAACATAGCTGAGTATTCTGTCCATTCCCATGTAAAAGCACTGGGCCGGTTACCAAGCACCAGGTCTATCATATGAAGTGAGTCATTTGCTCTTTCATGAATCCAGTTACAGTGATCTCCTTCAATTTCTGGTGGTGAACAGTGTGGCAAGGGAGCAAAGAAAAGCTCTGAATATGCTGCTAAGAGAATTAAAGCAAACCTGTTTCTTTGCCCTGATTGGTAACGTTAACAGTAGCAGTGGTAGATATGGTAGTAAGCAGATGCTTTATGTATACCTTCTTGGTGAGCAGCGTTTAGACTATTAATGGTGTATTAGCACCCTCTCCACCATCTCCCTGTGTTTAAATGGACAGTATTGCACAGTATCAATTTAAGGTAGAGGGAGTTAGGGCTTTTAGCACATAGAATTAGTCAATTTTGGTGGTTTTGTGGGGGATTTTTTAGGTATGCAATTTCTATCATACAAAATGCCACTATACAGATTGTTAGATGTGGGTTGGCAGGATTTTGCGCTGTATACAGCAGGGGTGAGCAACTAATTTTCCCAAGAGGCCACAAGGGAAGCTGGGACTGTTGTGGAAGGCCGGACCAATAGAGTGAACTTAATTCTGCTCAATATTAATTTTATTCCTTTATTAAAAACTGTTCACGTTATGGTTTTGAGCACCTACCGGTAAGGTACAGTCAGGCTACGAAAATGTGTAGTACATCAAATATAACACTACAAAAGCGCCACTGACTATGTTGTTTCCACGCTGTCACAGGGGGAGGGGGATTGGATAGCTAAATGGTACCTGTATATGCGGCAAACATTCACACTGCTGACATGGGGGAGAAGAACTGTGCATTTGCATGCAGGAAATAGCTGTGTGAGATGTGAGCGACGACAGGCTTGGTAGGATCGCCACTGTCATAGAGGGAGAAAGGAAGGCTTAATGTTCCTCTACACTTTGAGATGGAACTGGCCAGTAGCAGAGTGCCAGGAGAGCATTAGAAGGTTTCCTAGACAATGCTCTCCCACCAGAAACAAGCCTCCCGTTCTCCCAAACAGCTCCTCTGGCTCTCTTTCCAGTTCTGTCTGCTCTCCACAGAGCGCACATAGACATCTGTAAGCCTGCCTCTCTGAACCTGTCCACTTCCAAACTGACAAGCTCAAGGAGGCAAGCTCAAGAAAGGAAGGGTGACCCCTGGAAGTCACACATCCAGGGTGTCCCACTGCAATGAATGGAGTGGCAACCTCAGCCTGGATCCCCATGACTAAGCTCCAGGGGGGTGGAGTGGAATGTGTTGGGGGCGTTGCCTGGCAGGAGTCCAGGCCGAGGTTGCCACTCCATTCATTGCAGTGAGACATCGTGGATGTATGACTTACAGGGGTCACCCTTCCTTTCTTGAACCTTTGCAGGAGCCAGGATGGGCTCCATCCCCTGTCAGCACTCTAGAAGCAGCTGTGGATGCACTGTCTACATACCCCATCCGTATCGAGCCTGAGCGGCACACACACTTTTCCCAAGTCTCAAAGAGGCATGCTGACAGTGGAGGCATCGCGGGCTGGACAAGGAGAGCATAGGGCCAGATGTGACCATTGGACTGCAATTTGCCTAGGTATGGTATACTGTGTATGTTTCACTTAGGTATGTTACCTACACATGGTGAGGGGATTCAGAGTTTATGGATGATATGGAATAAACAAAGTTTGTTTTCTCAGGATCTTAAGTTGTGTTCTTTATCCTTCAGCCCAGAGACTTTGTAGAGCTTTGCGCAGGAAAAAGTCTCCATTCCCCATCTTAGCTGGTAGCTAAGATGGGGAATGGAGGCTTTATCCTACCTTATGTCCATATCTTACATAGTAGCCAGAACTGATTATTGGTCTCAGTTACAGTTGTGCTCATAAATTTACATAACCTAGCAGAATTTGTGATTTCTTGGCCATTTTCCAGAGAATATGAATGATAACACAAAAACGTTTCTTTCACTCATGGTTAGTGATTGGCTGAAGCCATTTATTATAAATCAACTCTGTTTACTCTTTTTATATCATAATGACAACAGAAACTACCCAAATGACCCTGATGAAAAGTTTACATACCCCAGTTCTTAATACCGTGCATTGCCTCCTTTAACATCAATGACAGTTTGATGTCTTTTGCGGATGAGGCTTTTTAACTTCAGATGGTAAAGCTGCCCATTCCTCTTGGCAAAAAGCCTCCAGTTCCTGGAAATTCTTGGGCTGTCTTGCATGAACTGCACGTTTTGAGATCTCCCCAGAGTGGCTCAATGATATTGAGGTCAGGAGACTGAGATGGCCACTCCAGGACCTTCACTTTATTCTGCTGTAGCCAATGACAGGTCGACTTGACCTTGTGTTTTGGATCATTGCCATGTTGAAATGTCCAAGTACGTCCCACGTGCAGCTTCCTGGCTGATGAATGCAAAAGCTCCTCCAGCATTTTTTGATAACATACTGCATTCATCTTGCCATCAATTTTGACCAAATTTCCTGTGTCTTTGTAGCTCACACATCCCCAAAACATCAGCGATCCACCTTCGTGTTTTACAGTAGGAATGGTGTACCTTCCATCATAGGCCTTGTTGACTCCTCTCTAAATGTAGGGCTTATGGTTGTGGCCAAAAAGCTCAATTTTGTTCAATTTTGGTCTCATCACTCCAAATGACTTTGTGCCAGAATGTTTCAGTCTTGTGTCTGTGCTGTTTGCCGTATTGTAAGAGGGATACTTTGTGGCATTTGTGTAGTAATGGCTTTCTTCTGGCGACTCGACCATGCAGCCCATCTTTCTTCAAGTGGCTCCTTATTGTGCATCTTGAAACAGCCACACCACATGTTTTCAGAGAGTCCTATATTTCACCTGAACTTATTTGTGGGTTTTTCTTTGCATCCCGAACAATTGTCCTGGCAGTTGTGGCTGAAATTTTAGTTGGTCTACCTGACCGTGGTTTGGTTTCAACAGAACCCCTCATTTTCCACTTCTTGATTAGCGTTTGAACACTGCTGATTGGCATTCTCAATTCCTTGGATATCTTTTTATATCAATTTCCTGTTTTATAAGTTCAACTACCTTTTCCAGCAGATGCTTTGACAATTATTTTTCTTTCCCCATGACTCAGAATCCAGAAATGTCAGTGCAGCACTGGATGAAAGATGCAGGGGTCTGCCAGGAGTCCAGAAACTCATTGACCTTTTATACACACACACTAATTACAAGCAAACAGATCACAGATGAGGATGTTTACCTTTAATAGCCATTCAAACCCCTTTGTGTCAACTTGTGTGCATGTTATCAGGCCAAAATCACCAGGGTATGTAAACTTTTTATCAGGGTCATTTGGGTCGTTTCTGTTGTCATGATGGTTTAAAAAGAGTAAACACAGTTGATTGATACTAAATGGCTTCAGCCAAACACTAACCATGAGTGAAAGAAATGTCTTTGTGTTATCATTCACATTCTCTGAAAAATGGCCAAGAAATCATAAATTCTACCAGAGTATGTAAACTTATGAGCACAACTGTATCCAGGGGCCTTTGTTTGTGAGCTGATTTATGCTCAATGCCCTCTCTCTCGCTCTCTCGGCTGTGAGAGCCTGCTGCTGGGTGGAAGGCTAAGTGCTGACAGAACACTAAAAGAAAGGTACAAGTGCTTCCTGTTGTGTTGGAGAACACATTAGGGTACACCCTTATTAGCCAGGAACAGAGTTTAGTTAGTGGCTTGGGCAAGCAGATGTTTTGTTTTATGCTGCAGACTTGCTGTACAAAGTCCTCCTGCATTGAAAATGTGTGCTTGCTGCCTTGAATGAAAGTGCAGGAAAAACCAGTGTGGACTATTACTGCGTGTCCCTGCCGCGTACATGGTTTACCACTGCCGATGCCAGATGAGCCCACCCCCCTTACAAAATGAACAATTTGAAGCTGACACTTTAACTTGCAAAGTTGTACAGTCTTTCACTGTAATTTGTTGCCATATATATGTCATGTTACAAACAGTAGCAAAATATATATTTCCCAGCACTGTAACAAAAAAAAATAATACAAAATTTTGGTGGCTTCCCTGCAAGATGTGTTTAGCAATAAGTGAGCAGATGTAGCAAATCTTTCATCCAAAATTTCAAGGATTCTTTACATTCAAATTTGAACAATGATCATGTGTTCCAATAATGTTTTAAAGTCAGACTGTTTATAGAAAGCAGTAGTTTACTTTATGAAGATGAAACGTAATATGATATAATTTTTTTACACAAATGTTAGCCAATTTCAAATATTTCTTTTTATAGCCTATAGCAGAAAATACTGTTTCTTTGCCACCATTCCCTACCTGCCATAATTGCTTTAGTGTTAGCATTTTTTTTATTCATCTCTGTTAACGTTTGAATCATCTGTTAAATAACCACTGTTTACAAGAAGAATGATCATTTATATACATTTTGTTTGGTTTAGGTGGGCTTAATTCCCTTAGAAATCTTCAGAAGTTAGTCTTGGATCACAATCAGCTAATCTCCACAAGAGGTCTTGAGAGCACACCTCTGCTCACATACTTGGACTGTTCCTACAACTATCTCACTGAACTTGAAGGAATTCAGAACTGTGGTTTGCTCCAGATTCTAAAGTTACAAGGGAACAACTTGACTGAGGTAAAATAATACATTATGTGGCTTTCATGCATCCTTTCATCTTAAAAATTACAAATTATGGCTGCTCCACTACACTAACAGGATTACTGTATGCAGCTTTTTCATAACTGTATAGGAGTTGTACCTACTCTTTTTGCTCTTACTGGCTTTTCATGCCAACATGCTGGACTTTTTATTTCCCCTCATTCAGAATATTGCAGACTAGAATTGTAAATGGTGTTAAAATGATAAAGAATCTTTTGCATTTACACATTAGACAGTTTTAGATCAGATCAACATTTCCCATAATGCCACTGGTTAGTTATGGGACTAAATTGTAATTCCTGGGTCCCGTGTCGGATTTACTTTTAGACACCTCTAGGTGGCAAAGGCAAAAAGGGCAACTTTTCCATGGACTGTATACATTGGGGAAAACAATTATTTGATCCCCTGCATATTTTGTAAGTTTGCCCACTTACAAAGAAATGAAGGGTCTATAATTGTTATAAGTGCATTTTAAATGATAGAGACAGATTATCAATCAAATATCCAGAAAAAACGCATGATACAAATGTTATAAACTGAGTTGCAGTTCAGTGAGTAAGATAAGTATTTGATCCCCTACCAACCAACAATAATTATGGTTCCCACAGACTGGCTACAGTATGTAATAATGTGGTACACAGATTAGTCCTGCCAATTCAAGAACATGTTCCTAATGACACCTTGTTATGTGTATAAAAGACACATGTCCACAGAATCTTTCTTCCATTCAAACCTCACGATCATGGGTAAGACCAAAGAGCTGTCAAAGGACATTAGGGACAGGACTGTAGACCTGCACAAGGCTGGAATGGGCTACAAGACCATCAGCAAAAAGCTTGGTGAGAAGGAAACAACTGTTGGAGCGATTATTGGAATATGGAAGAAATACAAAATAACCATCAATCGCCCTCGGTCTGGAGGTCAATGCAAGATTTTGCCTTATATGGTTAGGATGATCATGAGAAAAGTGAGGGATCAGCCCAGAACTACACAGGAGAAGCTTGTGAATGATCTCAAGGCAGTTGGGACCACAGTCACCAAACAAACCATTGATAACACATTACTCCGCCATGGATTGAAATTCTGCAGCGCCTGCAAGGTCCCCCTCCTCACGAAGACACATGTACAGGCCCATCTGAAGTTTGCCAATGAATATCTAAATGATTCAGAGAAGGATTTAGAGAAAGTGCTGTGGTCAGATGAGAGCAAAATTAAGCTTTTTGGCATCAATTTGACTCGCTGTGTTCAGAGGAAGAAAAATGTTGACCATGACCCTGAGAACACCATCCCTACAGTCAAGCTCAGAATAGGAAACATTATGCTTTGGGGCTGTTTCTCTGCTAAAAGTACAGGCCAACTTTGCCACATTGAGCGGCCAATGGACGGGGCCATGTATTGTAAAATCTTGGATGAGAACCTTCTGCCCTCAGCCAAAACACTGAAAATGGATCGTGGATGAGTCTTCCAGCATGACAATCACCCAAAACATACCACGAAGGCAACAAAGGAGTGGCTCAAGAAGAAGCACAGTGGCCCAGCCAGTCTCCAGACCTTAATTCTATAGAAAATTTATGAGGGGGAGCTGAAACTTCGAGTTGCCAAGAGACTGCCAAGAAACCTTAAGGGTTTAGAGCAGATTTGTAAAGAGTGGACCAAAATTCTTCATGAGATGTGTGCAAACCTGGTAACCAAATACAAGAAACATCTTACCTCTCTGCTTGCCAACAAGGGTTTATCTACCAAGTCGTGTTTTGCTTGGGGATCAAATACTTATTTTGCTCACCGAACTGCAACTCAATTTATAACTTTTGTATCAAGTGTTTTTCTGGATTTTTGGTTGATATTCTGATATTCATGTAAAATACACCTATGATAAAAATGATAGACCCTTCATTTTTCTGTAAGAGGGCAAACTTACAGAATCTGCAGGGGATAAAATAATTATTTTATCCACTGTATTTGTCAGCCATGCATTTTCCCCCATCGATAGTAGAAATACAGTAGTCTGAAACTTACGTAAACTTTGCCTTAACATTTTAAACCAGGTTAGAACTAGTAAATAAAGAAAATAATCTATAAAAAGATTTTGCCGTAGGGTGCTTTTTTGGGTGCCAAATGTTTCATGCTTAAGTTGTCAGCTGCCAGTGTCATTTATACAGTGTCAGTGCATTTTTTTTTAGCACTGATCACTGTATTGGTGTCACTGGTTCCCAAAAAGTGTCACTTAGTGTCCGATTGTCCGCCGCATTGCCGCAGTCCTGCTAAAAATTGCTGTTCACTGCCATGGTAAAAAAAAATAAAAAGTCCCTAATTCTATCCCATAGTTTGTAGACACTATAACTTTTGCGCAAACCAATCAATATACGCTAATTGGGATTTTTTTTTTTACCAAAAAATATGTAGCAGAATACATATTGGCCTAAATTGATGAAATTAGATCTTTTACTTTTTTTATTGGTTATGTTTTATAGCAGAAAGTAAAACATATTATTTTTTTTTAAAAAATTGTTACTATTTTTTTTTGTTAATAGCAGAAAAAATAAAAAGCGCAGAGGTGATCAAATACCACCAAAAAAAAGCTCTATTTGTGGGAAAAAAAGGACATCAATTTTGTTTGGGTGCAGCGTCGCACCTCCACGCAATTGTCATTTAAAGTAATGAAGTGCTGTTTTGCAAAAAGTGGCCTGGCCATTAAGGGGTTAAAACTTTCTGGGGCTGAAGTGGTTAATATCAGTCCTTGTCCCCATAAATATCTCTATAATGCCCCTCCCTCACTTACTCATACTCTAGGCAAATTTGGTGAGTGACAATTAAGCAAGTAGAATTTTGTAGTTTAGAAAGAAATGGGAGCCCTTATATGCAAACATTAGGAGAACATGTAATGCTCATGAAGGCAGTGTCCATGATTTGATTCAAATCCTGGACTCAGTAATCATGTCAGAGAGTGCTAACTACCCATCCACTGTCTTCCGACTTTGATTATTTTTTTTATGTAAATCAACTTCTGTGACTCATCATTTCAAACATCTCATCACTCATCAATGAACAGAGAATACCCTACACAAGAATCACACATGGGCTGCCCTGTACCCTAGACCAGGGGTCTCCAACCCGCGGCCTCTTGCTCAATGGGCCACACAGCAGGAGATGAGTGGCGACTGTAGTCTGCACAGGGCTGACACAGACCATGATTGCCGCTCACCTTCTGCTGTTCGGCCATACCTGTGTGTCCTCTACCGGCTCCTCCGCCCCCGGACGACAATGTCATCCTCCCAGCAGGGCAGAGGGCAGGAGGAGCTGCAGATCACAATGGAGAGCTCCTCCCACCCCCTGCCCTGCTAATAGGATGACTTAGTCAGCCGGGCTGGCGGGCGGGCGGAGGAGCTGGGAGAGGATACACGGACTGTTCACAGGCTCTATCCTGCAGGTAGGAGTCTTGAGCAGGGGAGCCAGAGATTGATGTTAGAGAGGAAAGGAGGGGAGGGGACAGACTGCAAGGGCACTGCAATGTAAAGGGGGGCTGTGATGTGAAGGGAACTGTGATATAAAGGCAACTGCATTGTAAAGGGGAACTGTAATGTAAAGGGGGGCTGTGATGTAAAGGGGACTGCACTGTAATATAAAGGGGACTGCACTGTAAAGGGGCACTGTTATATTATAGTGCCCCCTTTACATCACAGCCCCCCTTTACATTACAATGCCCCCTTTACAGTGCAGTCGCCCTTATATCACAGTCCCCTTCACATCACAGCCCCCCTTTACATTACAGTGCCCCCTTTACAGAGCAGTCCCCGTTACATTAATGTAAAGGGGACTGCACTGTAAAGGGGCACTGTGATGTAAAGGGGGGCTGTGATGTGAAGGGGAACTGAGGACACTGTGAGACTTCACTGCAAAGGGGCACTGTAATGTAAAGGGGGAACTGTGATATAAAGGGAGACTGTGGACCCTGATATAAAAGGGGTCTTTGCTGTAAAGGGGGGTTGTGGTGTGAATGGGGCTGAGGACAGACTCAGTGAATATCCTATTCCCTGGCCTGTCCTCCACAGCAACCAATCTCCCCTGGCAAATCATCCCCCC
>BLSH010215412.1:368598-397267 GCA_018402905.1 Glandirana rugosa | reverse complement strand
AAGGACAAGCATCAAGTAAGGCCATGACAAAGTGTCGAACGCCTTTCTGATGTCTAATGATACGAAACAGGCAGGTATCTTTCTCCTCTTAACCACATGTGTTAAAATGACAGCCCTTCTTATACTGTCTCCGGCCTGTCTGGTAGGGATGAACCCCACTTGGTCTTTGTGGACCAGAGAACCTATGTGCGGGTTTAGGCGTGTAGCCATGATCTTAGCCAAGAGCTTGATGTCCAAGTTTAGTAGTGAGATCGGGCGATAATTAGCCCAAGAGGAGCTGTCTGTATGGGGTTTAGGTATCATGGACACCATGGCTTGGAGCGATTCTGGTCTGAAATGTTTACCGTCTAAGATGCTGTTCAAGGCCGGGGTCAGTATAGGGGTCAATAAGTCTGAAAAGTGTTTATAGTAGGCAGCCGTGAAACCATCTGGTCTAGGTCTCTTGTTGGTGCGTAGTGATTTGATGGCTGTCTCAACCTCTGTTGTGGTGATGCGTTGTTCGAGAGCTGTCCGTTGGGAGTCAGACAAATGGGGTAGACTAACTTTCGCTAGGAGAGATCTCGCTCGGGCTTCATTGAAAGTGGAGGGGGAGGAGTATAGATCCGCTAAGTGTTTGCGGAAATGAGCTACGATTTTAACCGGATTACTACTGTACGTGTTATTGGAAAGTTTCAGTCTGATGGGCTTGTATGGTTGGTCTAGTCTGCGTAGAGTGAGGGCCAGGAAGGTGTCTGGTTTGTTGCTTTTCATATAAAATTTATGTCTGGAGCGTCTAAGAGTTTTATCAGCTGCTTCTGATAGGAAGAGGTCCAGGTCAAGTTTGGCTTGGTCAAGTTTTTGCCTATTAGAGGGAGTGGGGTTGGTTTGAAAATCTAGATGGGCCTTAGAGAACTGCCTGTCTAGTAATTTATGTTTTGCTTGCCTGTCTTTTTTAAGGGAGGAAGCTTTACGCATGAGCGTTCCTCGGAACACAGGTTTATGCGCTTCCCATAACGTCAGGGCCGATATGTCTGGGGTGTTATTATTGGCGATATATTCTTTGAGAGCAAGGGAGATATCCATTCTATGTGAGGGGTTGGATAGGATTGAGTCATTGAGACACCAGGTCTTGTCTATCTGTTTAGGGATAAGGGAAGTCAGTGATGTGATGACCGCATCATGGTCCGACCATGGGCAGGGGGCAATAATGGACGAGAGGAGGGAGGGTGTGGTACAGGTATCGATGAAGATGTGGTCTATTCTGGATAGAATTTTATGCGGGTGGGAGTAGTGGGTAAATTGTTTTAGTGTGGGGTTAGATTCTCTCCACGTGTCTATGAGGGAGTAAGACGTTAGCAATTGGGAGTAAGTACGTTTGCTTGGGCCTGAATCAGAGGAGAACGGAGATTTGTCTAGATAGGCGTAAATTGTTTGGTTAGAATCGCCTCCCAACACTAAAGTGCCCTGTCTATGATGAGAGATTACCTGGAATAGATGGGACATAAAGGAGCTAGGGTTTTTGTTAGGGGCATAGAAGGCCACAAGGGTGACTTCAGTTTCAAGTAGTAGACCAGTTATAATGATGTATCTGCCTTCCGGATCTTTTATTTCCTTGGTTAATGTGAATGGCGCTCTACGATGGAAGGCTATCAAGACCCCCCTCTGTTTCTTGTCGGCCGAGGCTGTGTAGACCTGGGGATAAGATTGGTGGAAAAACCTAGGGGTACTGTGTTTGGTGAAATGAGTCTCTTGCAGAAAGACAACGTGCGCGCTAAGAGAAGCGAAAGTGCGGAAAGCTTTGGTCCTTTTCTGGGGGATGTTGAGTCCCTGAACATTCAGGGTCAGAAAGTTTAAAGGAGCCATCATGGGGGATTGCAAATTGAGGATATCCATGAGTTGGAGGAGAGGAGAGGGGGTAGGGTCTGCCCGGGAGAGGAAGGAAGTAGAAAAAAGAGGAGTATGAGAGAAGTAAGAAGGTGACTGAGGTATGAAACGAAATGTAGCAGAAGCTGGCGAGAGAGAAGGCGTGCGATCTAGGGGGAATGGAAAAGAGAAATAGGAAGTCTGTTCGGTCTGGGGGTTCTAGAGACCTCCCAGAACTAAGGATGGCTAGTTGAGGGGACCGTTTAGGGACCCGTCAAGTAGCAAGAATGGGGGGTCAGCAAGTGGAGTCAGGGAGTGAAAGCGGTTGTTGAGTGTTGTTATGAGCTGTAAGAGCAGTCCAGTGAAAAGTAAGGGGGGTGGCGGTCAAGATTATAAAGAGGCAGTAGGTAGTAAGATAGGAGTGATGCTTGTGTCTTTAAAAGCCATTTGTGCTGGCCAGTAGATATAGGGGGGTCCTGCTAAGGAAGCAGAGGCTATGCTAAGGCGGTGAGGCCAGCTGAATTAGTCATGGCAGGGCCCCTATGCACGGTGCAGAACAATGCGGCTGGTCTTGAGGAGACCTGTAGCGGGTGGTGAGAGGTGGTGAGATTGTCAACAGAATGAACAACTGTGTCAACGGGAGAAATAACAATACATAACAAATGCCTTTTAGTAGTTGTAAACTTAACCAATAAGTTAAAAAAAAAAAAAAAAAAAAAAAAGTTGATAGCAAAAAAGGCTACCAATAACAAAGATAAAACGGTCCGGAGCTTTTCCTCAGGAACTGTCCATGAGAATTGAATTTGGGATTCAGGGTAGACATTAGGTCCCACCTGGGGTACAGTGGATGGGGAAAATATGGCAAATGAGTGAGGGTGGGGGGAGGTGGGGGGGAGTAGGGATAGATCCAGAATGTTCCTGTAGTTAAGGAGTTTCAGGTGTCCATTTTCAGTAATTGGCTCCGGAGTTGAGAAAGGAGATGACATATGTCACCTCAAAGGAGAGTTCCAGTGTGTAATGTTCAGCCTTTCCTTTGCCGGGGCGAGTCACCCCATAGCTGGTAAACTGGTGAGGGATGAGGTTGAACAGTTCAAAAGGGATCAGTACTGAGAAACTTGTGAGGAAAGTAAAGTCCTCATGGCTTAGTTCGCTGTGCTAGGTGTGTAAGTACAGTACCTCAATCCATGGAATCTGTGCCGTCTGATGGTAGAGGAGCAAACCTGCCTCTCTTGTGGATGTTGCGGTCGTCAGCCGTGGACGTGGAGGGTTGGGTCTTCTGTGGGGAACTAGAAGCAGACCGGCGTCTTTGTCGTTGCTCCTTCTGGTTAGAGTCAGGAGCAGAAAGATGTAAATTCTGAAGAAGAGAGCATAGATCAGCTTGTGATTTACATATATGTTTGCGGCCTTTGTATGTAAATCTGAGGGAAAAGGGGAATCCCCAGGAGTAAGTAATGTGGTGCTGCTGCAAAATTTGAAGTTGGGGTTTTAGTGCCCTCCTCCGTAGGATCGTGGCCTGCGAAAGGTCAGCGAATAGCTGATATGTGTGTCCTTGAAATAGTAAAGTTTCTTTCTGGCGGGCAGCTTGGAGCAATTGCTCCTTGGTTCTGTAATAATGCAGCTTTTCGACTATGTCGCGAGGGGGACCCTCTTCTTTCTTAGGGCCTAGGGTTCTATGGATCCGGTCTATTTCCAAGCGATCAACAGGAATGGAAGGCATTAGTTCCTGAAAGAGGGCTGTAATTGTGGATTGCAGATCCAGCACTGTTTCAGGAATCCCCCTTATCCGTATGTTGGAGCGTCTGGCTCGGTTTTCAAATTCCTCAAGCTGGAGTAATAAAGTGCTATTTTCCTCTTTCAGTATAGTCAGTTCCTCATTCTGGTTATGTACAGTAGCTTCTATGGAATCTACTCTTTGTTCCAACTCCTCAGTGCGGTGTCCCAGTTCTCTGATCTCCCTAGTGTGGTGATCTGTGATTTCATCTGATGTCTGCTTAAGGGCCCTGTGGAGCATCCGCTCAAACTGCGCCATTAGGTTGGGTTGTGGCCCCTGGAGCTGTGAGCTGAGTGGGGTAGCTAGTGTCTCACCCTCTGATTCCCCCTCGTCCCTGTGTGATACCTGTGGCCTCCTCGGAGAACGCTGTGTGGAGCCGCCGGAGCGGCGGGCGGTGTCCGCCGCCATCTTGGACGAGGCCTGCACCAGGGCTTCTCGGATCGTTTTCGCCTTCACCATGCTCCGTGGTCCGCCAAAGACCATCTCTCCGGACACCGGGTAGTCAGGGGGCTTAAGGCTGGTAGTGCGGGTGGCGTCAGGTGCTCAGGACTGCAGATATCGGCCGCTTTCTTCTCCCTGCGCGCGGAGCTCTCGTCTTATGCGACTAGCATGGACGGCTTCGCGCATGCGCCCGAGCTTACTGTTTTTTTGCACCTCCTTGCAGCTTACAATCACAATGGGGTAGACCTCTCCTTCCCCCTTAGGAAGGGTTTCAAGTACTCACAAAATCCTACACATGGACCCTTATCTATTCAACAGTGTATTTCCCATCATGCTCCTAAGAACATCAGTTGTATTTACTGCAGTAACCAGCCACCTAGCAGATGGTCTCTTGTAGGTTTGTTGCTAAAGCAGGCCATACATGTATCGAAATGCCTATTCAGCAGGGCCCAGCCAAGATTGACTTGGGTACAACTAGCCTGTCGTATTATTTACATCTGATTACTGTCGGTGGCTATAGCCACTAGCCGTAATCATTGTGCTCTTTCGGCCAGTAAGGCTCTGGGGATGAGTATTGACAGCTGAGGGTTTACTGTGGAGGTCACCAGTCTGACTATCTTGTAGTGATTCATATGCGTTCATGACCTCAAGTTTTGGGGTCTTGTGCTTCAGGTTAAAAGGCATGGCTTTGTCATTGGTGGTGGAGACACTTGTTCTACACTTGTTCTACATTTATGTTAAAACTATTTCATATTTATGGTTTGTATTTGAATTCATGTTTGATGTTTTTGTCATTCATTTGTGGCAAGACCTTTTCACTGGTGTTTATTTAGCATATTGTTTCAGTTATAACAAATGCATTCTATATTTAAAAGAACAGTGCAACATTTCTTTAAGATACTAGGCATACATGGACATTCCATATTTTGGTGTACAGTACAGGACATAAGTCCCTCCCCTCTTTTCTCTGATTTTCATACTGCTTGCTAAAAAAAATGGAGCCACGTGGAGTGGGCTGTATTTATATGGGTACACTAGGGGGCAGTTTCCAGCAAAGTTTTGCCAGTGTCCTATGACCTGAAGGTAGCAGCATAGCAGCATGTAACCCCTGGTCTACTAAGAATTTACTGATTCTTGTACTGTTCTCCAAGATATAGAATATATAGGTATGTCAAAATTCCTATTTTTCATATCTGTACTCACCAAAGTCTGTAATCACATTTCCCTCTGCTGACCATACAACCATTTATTCTTTGAAAGTGCACTGTGCAGATCTGAAACAACTTGCAGTTCTGTATTATTGTGAACATGGAGGTAATGTTACTAATTTGATTGCACATACTGGTGTTTTCAAACTAAATATTCCATTTTTAACAGGGGATAGGTAATACATTGATATTCCTGTTATGGTTTTACAGCTTGACACATCTTTCAACATTTAATTCCTTTATCTCTTTGGAACAAGCGGACCTTAGTAACAATTGTTTATCAGGTAAATTTGGCAATGATGTAATGAATGTATTTTTGTTTTTTTAACTTGTTCAAACATTTACACATTTATTTATATTTTAAGAGCTTCAGACAGTATCGCTCTGGTTGGATGGATGTTTAAGTTTAAGCAGACTGAGAGTGATCAAGAATCCATTTCTGCAAGAAGCCAACTGGAGGTAAATTACATCTCTAAACAATATATTGAATGAGAACCTGGTGTGATGGCTGTTGCTATCGCACCCAAGGCTTTCTTTGTATGACTCCAGTAAGCTCTGCTAGTGGAAGCATAGGCATGCAACTGCACTTGATACTGCACAGGTTTTAGTTGTCCCAAATCTAGCACTTCTTCCAGAAGTCAGGTAAGTGGCAGCCTCCAGCACTGATTGAGAGTCTCAGGTTTGCTAGGTAATGACTACCTTGACAGGTCCCTTTAAATTAATCCTAGAGTGAAGAAATATGACGGCTACCATTGCTGATCTTTTCTTCTAAAAAAAATGCTAGCTTCCTAGTTGCCATACTGGTCCAGTGGCTTTCGTAATTTTTACGTTACTGACATGAAACAAGTATACCAATTAGGAAATTCTAACTTCATGCTTTAAGTGGTTAAAACCCAAGGAAGTAGCTTCACTGCCAGCCCCTCTCTTGTATGCAGCAATAACATACTCTAAGTGTTTTTTTTAAAACAAAGCCTCTAAATACCTCTTCTTTAGATATCTTCAGGCCAGTCATGTGACTCCCGGCCATTCTCCTACTCCAATTCAGGGCTACAGTGGGAGGGCCGATATCTCCCTCTGACATCAGCCGGGGAGGTCACATGACCACCGTGCTGCCCGCTCAGCCCCTCCCACTGTAGCCCTAGATTGGAGAAATGGAGCTGCCGGAAGTCACGTGGCCGGCCTGAAGATATGTGAAAAAGGTATTTAGACTTTGCCGGGCCCTGTGATTGTGGAGCGTGTGGTCATTGACCATTATCTACGTGCGCTCCCTGCCATTTTGAGGAAGTGGGTCAGACATGGGGACCCTAAGACTGCAAACCAGCTGGTTGACCTGGGGGAGAGATATACGGCGGCCGAGGAACCCATCCGTGCCCCACTCCAATGTCTCTAAGGGGGAAAAATATCCCAGAGGATCCGGTAAGACTGTTTCAGGGTTCAAGGGTGTGGGAAGAAATTACAAGTCTGTTGCCACAGATAATGAGACTATGGGCTCAGGACCTGGAGACTGGCAAAATAGGTCAGTAAGGTCTCTGAGGCCATTTAGAGGACTGGGTACAGAGCATATAAAATGTTATCGCCGCCATGTGTTATTACTGCTAACTGTTCCTTAAATGATGAACCTATGCAATGTGATAATGCTTACTTGAAAAGTGCATGTCTCTTTTTGCACAGGTAGCATGTACTGCAACATGTCAGGAACGCATGGAAAAGCAAATGTGTGCAATTTCAGGTGGTGGAAAGCCAGTCGCAGCTCTGCTAGATTCTAGTAGTGTGGTGACCTTAACCAGTTCCCTACTGAGTCATTGTAAAATGATGTCGACAGGAAACCTCCGTCGATCCGGGAGGACATCATATGACATCTTTCCCTTTTCGCCGCTACTGCAGGCCCCTAGGGGCCTGCAGTGCGGTGATCGCGGATCGATCGTGTCCCTCGGGACACAGCCCCCCCTCGATCGTGGTAAAGATACAATAAAATTGGCTCTTTACCACGTGACCAGCTGTGTCCAATCACAGCCGGTCACTACCGACCTCCACGTACACGCAGCTCGCGTCCCTCGGACAAAGCCCACCTCCGATCAGTGTAAAGAGCCAATAGAATTGGCTCTTTACCACGTGACCGGCTGTGTCAATCACAGCTGGTCATGTGATGTAAACAAACCACGGTAACGAGCTGTTACCACGGTTCTCCCTGTCACACACCGATCATGTGTGAGAGGGAGATTGCGGTAACAGCTTTTTACCGCCTACTGTGTACATCGAGCACACTGATCACCCCCCATAAAGAGGACCTGTCACCGGTCCATCAAAGTACCTGAGTACCTGTCACCTGTCCATCAAAGTACCCGAGTACCTGTCACCTGTCCATCAAAGTACCCGAGTACCTGTCACCTGCCCATCAGAGTACCCGAGGACCTGTCACCTGCCCCTCTGAGTACCCGAGGACCTGTCACCATCCCATCTGAGTACCTGAGTACCTGTCACCATGCCATCTGAGTACCCGAGTACCTGTCACCATGCCATCTGAGTACCCGAGTACCTGTCACCAACCCATCTGAGTAACTGAGTACCTATCTGCAGCCCATCAGAGTACCCAAGTACCTTTTGCCAATCCATCAGATTACCCGAGTACCTGTCTCCAGCCCATTAAAGTACCCAAGTACCTATCTGCAGCCCATCAGAATACCTGAGTACCTATCTGCAGCCCATCACAGTACCCTAGGACCTATATGCAGCCCATGCCTCAGAATATACCTTGGGTGTTTACTTTCCAAAATGGGGTCATTTTGGGGGTAATTCCACTGTCTTGGTGCTCCAGGGCCTTCAAAAGTGTGATAGGTATGAATGAAATTGTATGTGTAATTTATGCTCCTAGAACGCCTGACGATGCTCCCTGCATGTTCGGCCTCTGTATGTGGCCAGGGTGTGAAAAAGGCTCACACATGTGGTATCGCCATACCCAGGATGAGTAGCAGAATATATTTTGCGGGTTAATGTTTTCTATGTACATGCTATGTGTTAGAAATATCTTATAAATTGACCACTTTGTGTAAAACTAAAAGCGTTTTCATTTTCTTTCCACATTTTTCGAAGACTTGTGAAAAAAAATGAACCATTCAAAAGATTCTTAATGCCACATAGAATATACGTTGGGGTATTTGCTTTCCAAAATGGGGTCATTTTGTGGGTAATTCCATTGTCCTGGTGCTCCATGGCCTTCAAAAGTGTAACAGGTGGTTAGGAAATTAGATGTGAAATTTCTCCTCCTAGAATGCCTGACGGTGCTCCCTGCATGTTGGACCTCTCTATGTGGCCAGGCTGTGTAAAAGTCTCACACATGTGGTGTCGCCATACTCGGGATGAGTAGCAAAATATATTTTGGGGAGTAATTTTTGCTATGTACATGCAATGTGTTAGAAATATCTTATAAATTGACCACTTTGTGTAAAAATAAAAGCATTTTCATTTTCTTTCCACGTTTTTCGAAGACTTGTGGAAAAAAATAAACCATCAAAAGACTCATAATGCCTCATAGATTATGCGTTGGGGTGTTTGCTTTCCAAAATGGGGTAATTTTCTGGGTAATTCCATTGTCCTGGTGCTCCAGGGCCTTCAAAAGTGTAATAGGTCGTTAGGAAATTAGATGTGAAAATTCTGCTCCTAGAATGCATGACGGTACTGCCTGCATGTTTGACCTCTATGTGGCCAGGCTGTGAAAAAGTCTCACACATGTGGTATCGCCATACTCCGGGCGAGTAGCAGAATGTATTTTGGGGTGTAATTGGAAGTATGCATATGCTGTGTGTGAGAAATAACTTGTTGTTATGAGAATTTTGTGCAAAAAAAATAATATTAATTAATTTTCCCAAGAATTGTGGGAAAAAAGTACAGCTTCAAAAAACTCGCCATGCCTCTTACTAAATACCTTGGAATGTCTACTTTTCAAAAGGGGGTAATTTGGGGGGTATTTGTACATTGCTGACATTTCAGAGCCGGTCCACACTGGAGCGGCGTGACTTTCAGGGCGAAGAAAGTCGCCCCGCTCGAGGCGACCTCAGCGCGGCTTGCAAGGAGACTTCTATCCATAGAAGTCAATGCAAGTCGTGCTGCGGTCTCCCTAAAAATAGTGCAGGAACCTTTTTCTAAGTCAGAGCGACCTGAGTCGCTCCTATTAGAACAGTTCCATTGCACTGCATGGAGATGACTTGTCAGGCGACTCAAGTCGCCTGACTAGTCGCCTCAGTGTGAACCAGCTCTCAGGGCCTCAAGAAATGAGATAGGCCATCAGTGCATCAGGTGTGATCAATTTTCAATGATTGGCACCATAGCTTGTAGACTCTATAACTTTCCCACAGACCAAATAATATAGACTTATTTGGGTTATTTTTACCAAAGATAGGTAGCAGTATAGGTTTTGGCCCAAATGTATGAACAAAAATTACTTATTTGCAAAATTTTATCACGGAAACTAAAAAAAGTGTTTTTTTTCAAAATTTTCGCACTTTTTTCACTTATGTTGCAAAAAATAAAAAACCCAGAGGTTCTTAAATACCACCAAAAGAAAGCTCTATTTGTGTGAAAAAAATGATAAACATTTTGTTTGGGTACAGTGTAGCATGAGAGAGTAATTGTCATTCAAAGTGTGAGAGCGCAGAAAGCTGAAAATTCGTCTGGGCAAGAAGGGGGTATAAACGTCCTGTATTGAAGTGGTTGATCAAAGGTGATTGTGTAAATCCTGCAAAGTTACACCTTAGCACTATTGGGGTTATTTGCATACATGGTGACACACGTGACTACCAGACTGCTGTGGTTGAGATTGATACCCCTTGGGGCATGGTGACACATTCAGTGGGGGTGGTTCCCTCACTGCTTCATGAGGCTCTAGTGGGGAGAGATTTTCCTCACTTTTGGACTTTATGGGAAAACAAAAAGAGTCAGGAGGACAGAGCTCCCCCTACTGAGGAAACACGGAAACTCACACCTGACCCTTTTGATTACCAAATTGAAAGGTAAACTGTTGGCGTGTCCGAGAAAGAGGAAGATCCTTTTTCTGTAATGGCTGGGGAGCAGGAGGAGCTGGAATCCAACCCCCAGCTGGAGGTTAATGAGCAAGAAAGAATCTCTGACTCTATTAGTGAGAGTGGACAGAATGTGGTGCCTGACTTAGAAGTCAGAAAAGATGATTTTTGTACGGAACAACTAAAAGATGCCACACTCAATAGAGCCAGAGAAAACATTAAAATGGTAGATGGGGAACCTGTTGAACCTAATGTAGGGGTGTCTTTTCCCTACATGGCTCTTAAAAATAACTTGCTGTAGCCAGTGGTAAAGAAAGGAGAGGAAGAGGTAGAGCAGCTAGCAGTTCCCAAACCCTATCACCAGATGGTATTAGATTTGGCCCATGGCCATATGATGAGGGACATCTGGGTTTTGAGAAGACCAGGGAGAGAGTGACCTAGAGATTCTTTTGGCCCAGGTTATATGCAGATGTCAAATATTGTGAGTCATGCCCAGAGTGTCAGTATTCTGCGCCATCGCCCCATTTTCACAGTCTGCTGGTAGAATTGCCATTCATTGAAATGCCTTTTGAAAGGATTGGCATGGATCTGATGGGACCCATAGTAAAGTCTGCCCGGGGCCATCAGCACATACTGGTAATACTGGACTATGCCACGCGATATTGTGAAGCCATTCCCTTGCGTAATACCTCAGGTAAAACTATTGCCAAAAAGCTTGTCCAGGTATTTAGTCATGTAGGTATTCCAAAAGAAATATTGACAGATCAAGGCACCCCATTTATGTCCTGAATCACTAAAGAATTGTGTAAGTTGTTCAAAATCTCCCATCTCCGTACCTCTGTCTACCATCCGCAAACTGTTGGTCTTGTGGAGAGATTTGACAAGACCCTCAAAAGCATGTTAAAAAAGGTTGTGGACAAAGATGGGAGAAACTGGAATTTTTTGCTGCCATACCTAATGTTTGCCATATGGGAGGTACCTCAGGCATCTACAGGTTACTCCCCTTTTGAACTACTGTATGGAAGACATCCCAGGGGACTGCTAGATGTTGTGAAAGAAACATGGGAGGGAGCAACCACGCCTTATAGAAGCGGCATATCTCACTGATGCAAGATAGAATCCTTGCTGTCTTGCCGCTTGTACGGGAACATATGGAGCAAGCCCAGGAGGCCCAGAGAAGGGTTTATAATTTGGGTGCCAAGACTCAGGTCTTTAACCCTAATGATAGAGTGCTGGTACTAGACCCCACCATTGAGAGTAAATTCCTAGCAAAGTGGCAAGGTCCCTTTGAAATCATGGAAAGAGTGGGGGAGGTAAACTACAAAGTTTACCAGCCAAGGAAAAGGAAACCAGAGCAAATATATCACGTTAATCTCTTGAAACCTTGGAAGGACAGAGACATTACTGGCAATGCCAACCCCCCCCCCCCCCAAAGAACATGGGCCTCGTGACTCCTCAAGTACCCATCACTGAAACCTTGTCAGTGGCCCAACAAAAGGACGTTAAAGAATTTCTAAATAAGAATAGAGACTTTTTCTCTCACCTGCCCGGACTGACCACAGTTATACAGCATGACATAATTATGTAATCAGGTGTCCGTGTAAGCGTAAAGCCCTATAGAATGACCAAGGCCAGGCGCAAAGCAGTTTCAAATGAAGTAAAGAACATGTTAGAGCTGGACGTGATAGAGGAGTCCCACAGTTAGTGGTCCAATTCCATAATATTGGTCCCAAAACCAGATGGAATGATAAGGTTTTGTAATGATTTCAGAAAGTTAAATTCAATGTGTTCCCAATGCTTCGTGTCAACGAGCTTGATGACAGATTGGGTAGTGCCCAGTACATAACTACGTTAGACTTGACTAAAGGTTATTGGCAGATACCCCTAACGGAGTCCGAAAAAGACAAAACTGCATTTTCTACCCCTGAGGGATCCTTCCAGCATAAGCGGATGCCTTTTGGCTTCCATGGTGCTCTTGCCTCGTTCCAGAGAATGATAGCTAAATCCTTAAGACCACATCGCCAATACGCAGCCACCTATTTGGAAGATGTAGTCATCCACAGCCCAGATTGGGAATCCCATTTGCCGTGGGTACAAGTAGATTCCCTTAGGAAAGTAAGACTCACGGCCAACCCCAGAAAGTGTGCCAAAGGCTTGGAGGAGGCCAAATTCCTTGGCTACATTATTGGTCGGGGGTTGATCAAACCTCAAATCAATAAAATTGAGGCAGTTCAGAAGTGGCTACAACCTATAAATAAGAACAAGTTTGTGCATTCCTTGCGATCAAGATACTACAGGCGCTTTATTCCCAATTTTGCCACCGTTGCAGCCCCACTGACAGATCTGACTGTAGAGGGTCCATCATGATCAAGTGCAATCCGGAGGCAGAGAAGGTATTTCAAATGTTGAAGTAAGCCCTTTGTGCACAACCTGTGCTCGTGGCCCCAGTTTTCACAAAGGAATTTGTGGTACAGACGGACACCTCTGATGTGGGACTGGGTGCTGTACTGTCCTAGGTCAGAGACGGGGAGGAGCATCCAGTGGTCTATCTTAGCAGAAAACTCAACAGACATGAAAAAACTATGCCATTGTTGAGAAGGAATGTTTAGCTATTAACCACTTCAGCCCCAGAAGGATTTCCCACGTTAGGACCAGAGCACTTTTTGTGATTCGGCACTGCGTTGCTTTAACTGACAATTGTGCGGTCGTGCGACGTTGTACCCAAACAAAATTTGCGTCCTTTTTTTCCCACAAATAGAGCTTTCTTTTGGTGGTATTTGATTGCCTCTGCATTAATTCTGATCGCCGCTATCAACAAAAAAAGAGCGACAATTTTTTTGCAAAAAAAAAAAAAGGTTTTCTTACTTTTTGCTAAAATACAAATCAGAAAAATATATAAAAAAACATTTTTTTCATCGGTTTTGGCCGATTTATATTCTTCCTCATATTTTTGGTAAAAAAAATTGCAATCAGCGTTTATTGATTGGATTGCGCAAAAGTTGCCGCATTTACCGATGATGAGAATTAATTTCTGGGGTTTTTATTTTTTTTTATTTTTTACTGGTAATGGCGGCGATGTGCGATATTGCAGCGGACATGTTGGACATTTTTGACACTTTTTTTGGGACCAATGACATTTATACAGCGGTCAGAAATTTAAATATTCACTGATTACTGTGTAAATGCCATTGGCAGGGAAGGGGTTAACCTGCAGGGGGAGATCTAGGGGTTAACTGTGTTACCTGGATGTGTTCTAACTGTGGGGGGCTGGGCTACCATTGGCAATAAGAGATCTAACTGATCCCAGTGACAGGGATTAGTAGTTCTCCTATGCCCGCACTGACAGAGCGGGGAACCGCCGTGTTTACATCAGCGGTTCCTTGTTCTTTTGCTGTGGCCGCTCATCGCAGCTCGCTGGTGGACATAGGGTCCGCCCGAGCCGCGAGCACACTCTGCAAATCGCTGCCTACTTACGGCGATTCACGGGACACGTCCACACTGCCGCAGTAAGTATACTGCGTGCGGTGTGGAAGTTGTTAAATGGGCCTCAGATTCCCTAAAATATTACCTATTGGGGAGACCATTCAAATTGCCCCTCTTAAGTGGATGTGTGATAATAAGGAGAAAAACAGTCAGGTGACAAGATGGTTCCTCGCTCTGCAAGCATTCAAGTTCACAGTGAAGCATAGAGCGCGGAAACTCCAGAATAATGTGGATGCTCTTTCCTGGGTCCACTCTCTGGTTGGGACAGTTGCTTAGCCACAGGGGCTTGAGCAGAGGGGGGATATGTGATGTTATGCGAGGCGAGGTGATTGATGGTCGCTATGTGTCGCCTCGCATGCGTTCATTTGGAGTGGACTAAGGTGGATTTTGTGGTCCACTGGAGTCCAATGGAGGTGGTTTAATTAACCAGGCTTAGAGGAAAGTTTTGCTCTGGCCTGGGACTCAGGAGCCATCAGCCTGAGAGAGCTGACACATGGAAATTTGCTTATGGACTAAGACAAAAGGTTTGCACGGTCTATGTTTTGTGGGTGTTTGGGAGAAGCCCTACACCACTCAGTTAGGAAAGCTGTACTGTTTAGCTTGTGCCTGGATGGCGAGGATTTATTTTCTGTTTTGTTTATTTAGATTTTCATATGCAGCCTTTTAAATAAACCTGGCTGCATGCCAGATTTTAAGAAGACCTGCCATGTGAACTACCTTTTTCTCAGGGAAGGTGATCCCCATTGAGCTAATCCCTCACACCATCAACGCAGCCTGTTCAGTGCCCAACGACGCAGCCTGTTCAGTGCCCACCAACGCAGCCTGTTCAGTGCCCACCAATGCAGCCTGTTCAGTGTCCACCAATGCAGCTTGTTCAGTGTCCAGCAGCCTGTTCAGTACCCACCAACGCAGCCTGTTCAGTGTTCACAACTGCAGCCTGTTCAGTGCCCACCAATGCAGCCTGTTCCGTGCTCACTAATGCAGCCTGTACAGTGCGCGCCAATGCAGCATTACCTGTGCCCATCAATGCCAAACCAGTGTACAGCGAGTGAGGAGAGAAGATGGATTATACAGAGTATTATACTTTTATAATACAGAGTATTCTACAGAGTGGGGATCTCCTGTTTACCCCGCACGACCGCTGTCCTCAGACGAAGTCCTGCCTCCTATGATAGACATCACCAGTGTGCTGCCTATCATAGGAGCCGACCCAGGAGGCGGGACTTTGCCAGACAGCCGGGTAAGTGGGAGATCCCCACTATGTGTAATCCGGCGGCGCTTTCCCTCCACCTCGTCAGAGACAGCCCAGCTGGACCCATGGTAGGGCTGGCCCTGGACGCCCCCTCTGCCCCAGCTCGTGGTGCACTCGGCCTGGCAATGCGGGAACAGAAATGGGGACAGACCTCCTCCGGAGACAGTCTCATCAATAGGGGTACTGTTCCCGAAAACCTGGGACGGTCTGGTCACCCTAACGCAGGAGCAACATTGACAGTTTCCCCGGCCATCAAGGCCGGGAAAGAATGTAATACAATGCTATCTACACTGCGTTACATTTGCATAACATTGATGATGTAATATCATCAGGCAAATACAGTGTATGTCATATGGGGGTTTAAACTGTGGAGAGGAGGGGTAGCAGGAGGATGGTTGGGGGGACACCAAAATGCACCTTCACCTATGTAGACTAAAATCCTTGCACCGGCCCTGCTTGGAGGCACTCTGCACATGCTCAGTTTGGTGTGCATTGCTAGAAAGGTTTTTTGGCAAGTCTTTGGCCAGACACTGAGAGAAGTCACAAGACTGCTATATACTGCTATATACTGCTGATGAGAAAAGGTATTTAGCAGTTTATATTTATTGAAATAATTGCATTTCCATGGTCTTTGTACAGTGAAAGGCAAGATATAGTGAATTCAGGGTCCTGGGGTTAGTAACACTTTAAACATTCGGTGCACATTTTACCAAGCACTTGTAGCTCCCCTAGAAAGCCTGCATGTTTATATATGACAATCTGTTATATGATGGCCAGCCCCATTGAACATTTGTTGGAACATTTACATGCGCACAAAATTAGCTTTTCTATTAGGTGGCAATAATCTAGGTCAGAGATAAGCAATTAGCGGACCTCCAGCTGTTGCAAAACTACAAGTTCCATCATGCCTCTGCCTCTGGGTATCAAGCTTGTGGCTGTCAGAGTCTTGCTATGCCTCATGGGATTTGTAGTTCTGCAACAGCTGGAGGTCTGCTAATTGCATATCCCTGATCTAGGTATTAGTAATATTTACAGGTTGTTACAGGTTACAGGTTGTTATAACACAGCCAGCATTATACTTTATGAATGTGGTTGCTTGTAGAGTTGAGCGGACACCTGGATGTTCGAGTTCGTCGGGTTCGGCCGAACCTCGTGAAAATGTTTGGGTTTGGCACTGAACTCGATCCGAACTTGACCCCGGACACCAAACCCCATTGAAGTCAATGGTGACCCAAACTTTTGGGCACAAAAATGGCTGTAAAAAAGTCATGGAAAGGACTAGAAGGCTGCAAAAGGAAGCAACATGGGGGTAAGAGTAGGACAAGTGCCCTGCAAACAAATGTGGATAGGGAAATAACTTAAAATGTCATAAAAAAAAATAAAAAATTGGAGGAGGAGGTGGATGTGGAGTAGGAGCCTGGAGGTTGAGGAGGTGGTGACTGTGGCAGTGTAGGTGGAAGTGGCGGAGGAGGAGGAGGTAGCCTACACTTTTTTTGTTTGTTTTTGTTTTTTAGAATTTGGGGAGCCCCCAAAATATTGAGACATATTAAAAAAAGAAAAAGGGATACCAATGGCTGTGTGAGGCCGGTCTATGTCTATTCTGCACAAGATACAGACAAGTCTTGTGGGATCCATGACTGGTTCATTTTAATAAAGGTTAGCTTGTCCATGTTGGCTGTGGACAGGCGGCTGCGCTTGTCTGTGATAACACCCCCTGCCATGCTAAAGACACGTTCAGACAATACACTGGCTGCAGGGCAGGCTAGCACCTCCAAGGCATAAAGGGCAAGCTCAGGCCATGTGGCCAATTTGGAGACCCAGAAGTTGAATGGGTCAGACCCATCAGTCAGTACGTGTAGGCATGTGCACACATACTGTTCCACCATGTTGCTGAAATGCTGCCTCCTGCTAAGACGTTGCCTATCAACTGGTGGTGCTGTTTGTGGTGGCGTGCTGCTGACAAAGCTTTTCCACATTTCGGCCATGCTAACCCTGCCTTCTGAGGTGCTGGTGGTGCCACAGCTGCGTTGGTGACCTCTTCCTCCTTCTCCTCCTCTGCTTTCATCTTGTGCTTCCACTGAGCCCCCGGTGTCATTTGGGAATGCCCTCAGCAGCGTGTCTACCAGAGTTTGCTTGTAGTCGCGCATCTTCTGATCAGGCTCCAGTGAGGGAATTAAGGACGGCATGTTGTCCTTGTAATGGGGATCCAGCAGGGTGGCCACCCAGTAATCAGCACAAGTTAAAATGTGGGCAACTCGGCTGTTGTTGAGCAGGCACTGCAGCATGTAGTCGCTCATGTGTGCCAGGCTGCCCAGAGGCAAAGACAAGCTGTCCTCTGTGGGAGGTGTATCATCTGCGTTCTCTGTATCCCCCCAGCCATGCTCCAGTGATGCCCACGAGCTGCGTTGGGTGCCACCCTGCTGTGAACACAGTTCCTCCTCCTCCTCATCATCCTCGTCCTCCTCATCCTCCAGAACTGTCCCCTGGCTTGAAAATTTTTGACCCCGGCTATGCTGGTCCAGGAATCCACCCTCCGAGCCACTTGTGAATGAGTGGCCTGATAACTGTGGAAATTACCCCTCTTCCTCCTCCTCCTGTGCCACACCGTCTTCCATCATCGCCAAAGTGTTTTTTCAAGGAGTCATAGAAGTGGGATAGTAACGCTGAGAACAGCATCATCGGCACTGGCCATGTTGGTGGAGTACTCGAACCACCGCAATATGGTACACAGCTCTCGCATGGAGGCCCACTCATTTGTGGTGAAGTGGTGCTGTTCCACAGAGCGACTGACCCGTGCTTGCTGCAGCTGAAACTCCACTATTGCCTGCTGCTGCTTGCACAGTCTCTCCAGCATGTGCAAGGTGGAGTTCTACCTTGTGGGCACGTCGCATAGGAGGCGCTGAGCGGGAAGGCCAAAGTTCTGCTGCAGAGCAGACAGGCGGGCAGCAGCAGGGTGAGAACGCTGAAAGCGCGCACAGACGGCCCGCACTTTCTGCAGCAGCTCTGACATATCCGGGTAGTTTTTTAGAAATTTCTACACCACCAAATTCAGCACATGCGCCAGGCAAGGGATGTGTGTCAAACCGGCTAGGCCAAGAACTGCTACGAGATTTCGCCCATTATCGCACACCACCAGGCCGGGCTTGAGGCTCAGTGGCAGCAACCTCTCATCGGTCTGTTGTTAAATGCCCATCCACAGCTGCTGCGCAGTGCGGGGTTTATCCCCCAAACATATCAGTTTTAAAACAGCCTGCTGTCGTTTCCCCCTGGATATGCTGAAGTTGGTGGTGAAGGTGCTGAGCAGATGAGGAGGTGATAGAGGAGGAGGAGGAAGCACAGTAGGAGGAGGAGGCAACAGGAGGCAAAGAGAAATGCCCTGCAATCCTCGGTGGCGGAAGGATATGCCCGTGCTTACTGGTCCACGTATCAGTGGTTATGTGGACCTTGCCACAGATGGCGTTGCGCAGTGCACCCTTGATCTCGTCCCTGACTTGTTTGTGCAGGGAACGGATGCTCGCCTGGAAAAGTAGTAGCGGCTGGGAACCACGTACTGTGTGACAGCCACCGCCATCAGATTTTTAAAACTGTCCACCAGACGGAATGACAGCATTTCAAAGGTCAGGAATTTTAAAATGCTGGCATTCAGGGCCAGGGGTACTTCATCTTTCTCTCCAGTGTTTGGGAGATGGAGAGCTGCAAGCTTCCATGGGACCACGTGGAAATGCTTGGGGACATGGTGGCGTCACATGCTCTGTTTGCTGGGTGGCAGGTGACACTGGCACTGTAGAGTTGGAAGAAGAGGCCGAGGCAGCAGCAGAAGAGGAAGCAGGAGTAGGCCGAGACCTTTCTTGGATTTTGAGGTACTTTATTCCACTGCAGCAAGTGCTTTGAATTTAGATGCCTGGTCATGCAGGTTGTGCTCAGGTTTAGAACATTTATGCCTTGCTTCAGGCTCTCATTGCACAGTGTGCAAACTACTCGTGTCTTGTAGTGAGCACATTGTCTGAAGAACTGCCATGCCGGGGAACGCCTTTGAGCTGTCTTTGGTGTGCTAGGTCCCTGGGTGCTGTGGGTAGTAGCAGGCATACTGTCTAGGGGATGCTCACTCCGCTTTTGCAACCTGCTTCCTTTTTTTGCTGTGCTGGTCCCTCTGTGCGACCACCACCTCTTCCTCCAAACTGCATACATCACTCCATGACCTTCATTCCATGTGGGGTCTAGGACCTCATTATCCTCCACATCTTCCACCCACCCTTCACCACTGCCCTTCTTGTCAGTCTGCACACTGTAGAAAGCCGCAGCAGTTGGCACCTGTGTTTCGTCATCATCACAGACTTTCTGCGGTGGTGTTTCCATGTCCTCATCCTGAACCAGAAGTGGTTGGGCATCAGTGCACTCAATGTCTTCCACTTCTGTGGATGGCCCACGGAAAGCACCCCAGCAGAGTCATCAAAAGCATAAGAGACTACTGCATGACTTGGGGCTCAGACTGCTTGGCTGATTTACAAGGGGCTGAGGTGAAAGACAGATGGCTATGGGGTTCAGGAGCCAACTCTGAGCTTTCATCAAGGGACCGGGTGGGAGACAATGTGAAGGAACTGGAGGCATTGTCAGCCACCCAATCTACTATCGCCTATACTTGTTCTGGCCTCACCATTCGTTGAGCGCCATTCGGGCCTATCATATAACGTTGAAGGTTCTGTCGGCTACCTGAGGAAGGTGTTTTACTTGTGCGTGTAGCTGGCACAGATCGACCACGTCCTCTCCTTGCAACAGGAGCTTCAGCAACACCACTAACACCAGCAGCACCACGACCACGTCCCTTATTTGACGCTCTCCTCATTCTGAACACAAATGTACTATGTAGCACTATTTATTTATACTAAAAAAAAGAATAATAAATTATTCTTTTTTTTTTAAAAAAAAAAAAGAAAATTGTAGATGCACTTTTTATTTTTGTGCAAGAAATGCTCCGCTCACACCAGCAGCAGGAACCTCTCCCTACACCAGTATTAGATGATTTTAGAACGACAATATGTCTTTCACAGCACCGACAGGAACCTGTCCCTACTGCAGTATAAGATGATTTTAGAACAATAATCTCCCCCTCACAGCACCGACAGAAACCTCTCCCTAATGCAGTAGGAGATGGTTTTGTAACGATAAACTCTCCCTCAGTGTACCAACAGGAACCTCTCCCTAATGCTGTAGTAGATGGTTTTAGAATTATAATCTCTCCCTCAGAGCACCAAAAGGAACCTCTCCCTAATGCAGTCGGAGATGGTTTTAGAATGATAAACTCTCCCTCAGAGCACCATTAGGAACCTCTCCCTAATGCAGTAGTAGATGGTTTTAGAATGATAATCTCTCCCTCAGAGCACCAACAGGAACCTCTCCTTAATGCAGTAGGAGATGGTTTTAGAACGATAAACTCTCCCTCAGAGCACCAACAGGAACCTCTCTCAAATGCAGTAGTAGACGGTTTTAGAACTACAATCTCTCCCTCAGAGCACAAACAGGAACCTCTCTTTAATGCAGTAGTAGATGGTTTTAGAATGATAATCTCTCCCTCAGAGCACCAACAGGAACCTGTCCCTAATGCAGTAGTAGATGGTTTTAGAATGATATTCTCTCCCTCAGAGCACCAACAGGAACCTCTCCCTAATGCAGTAGTAGATCGTTTTAGAATGATAATCTCTCCCTCAGAGCACCAACAGGAACCTCTCCCTAATGCTGTAGTAGATGGTTTTAGAATGATAATCTCTCCCTCAGAGCACCAAAAGGAACCTCTCCCTAATGCAGTAGTAGATCGTTTTAGAATGATTATCTCTCCCTCAGAGCATCAACAGGAACGTCTCCCTAATGCACTATATGATGGTTCTGAATGCTAATGTCTCCCTCACAGCACAGACAGGAACGTCTCCCTAATGCACTATAAGATGGTTCTGAATGCTAATGTCTCCCTCACAGCACAGACAGGATCCTCTCCCTAATGCACTATAAGAGGGTTCTGTCTCCCTCACAGCACCACAATGAAGGTCTCCCTAATGCAGTCTGAGATGGTTGTGAACACTAATCTTTCCCTCACAGCACCGCCATGAAGCTCTCCTTACTCTAGTCTGAGACTATCTGACACGCGGCATTACGTGACTCCAGCCTCATATAGAGGCTGGGTCACTTGATGCACTGGCCAATCACAGCCATGCCATTAGTAGGCATGGCTGTGATGGCTTCTAAGGGCAAACTAGTGAAAAGCTTGTTGATTGGCTGCCCAGCAGCTGTAGAAAAGGCGTCAAAAATACCTGAATACCGAACCCGATCCCGGACTTTTTGTTAAGGTTTCAGAGTTTTATTGATTTTCACATGTTACAATGTATAAACCAAAATAGATACAGAAACAAGATATATGCATACAGCACGATGAGCACATGACATGTATTATGCAACAAGCTGGCGTAATCCTGCGTCAGTCTAACAAGACACTGTGGACCCACCCAGGCACCCCTAAGGGAGCACAACTGTGCCTTAAGTCGAAACCAGCCTATTTAGGAATTCGCTAACAAGCAGGGTATCCCAGCAACAATGAACATTCACCCACACATGGCATATCCAATTACATATATTTTAAGGCTACATGGTTTATAGTTCAAAATAAACATAAAGATTTCCAGAAAGAGAACAGAGCAAGCAATAGAATGGAGCAAAGGTATATAGAGTAGAGAAGAGATAAGAGGGAAACATAGACTTAGCAGAGTCTGTGGGCCTGAACTCACCAATCCTCCGATCCCAGACTTTTTTTTAAATGTCCGGGATCGGGTTCGGGGCACGGACACCCCAAAGTCCAGTACGGACCCGAACTTTACAGTCCGGGTACGCTCAACTCTAGTTGTTTGTACCATTTGCTGTTTGCAGCAGGCCAGTTGTGGTTTTATCAATGATTCCCTATGGAGACCCCCTTGCTCTCAAATGTCATAATATACATTTTGTGACCAATCTAGTCCAGACTCTTCATTTGCATAATCCATAAATGTATACTGCCCTGCAATCACTACAGAATGTATCAATGTTCGCAAATAGCAAGGGTGAATGCATGCAGACCTGGTCAATGTGGTCACGGACATGGATAATGTGCCTAGATTCAACAAAGTTTTATGAATACAGCTTTAAATCTGCTCTTCATTTGTTAGTATATTGCATTTGATACACTAAAAAATAGCCCTATGTTTTATTTTGCTACAAAGACCGAGGAAAAATTGCTTAATTATAATTCTGTTTTCTTAAATGTCAGTCTCCTCTGTGACCATCAGATGTCAGTATTGTACCTGCTCATCTCAGCTGAACTGAATCCGATTCGATGTTCCAGTTCATGTTCACTTGTATGTTGTGCCAGCAGATGGCACTTCATCGTCTTTTAATAAACTGAATAACCCTGAAGCAAAATGTTTGACTTTCAAACATTTTAACATCATTATAGTACAGAAGTGATATTACAGTTGTTGGTGTAGATGTCGTTTTCCTCAAAAATCAGGATTTGACTTTTACCATATGACAGCTATTATTATTATTAGTTGTAGTAGTATATATTTTCTATGCCAAGAGCTTATACAAAAACATGTACAGTTATTTGAAAAATCCTCATACAGTACGCAAAATGTCATGTTACAGTATAAATAAACAAACTAAGATGTAAAATCTATGAAACAAATTTTAGGTACAATTTTGTATTGTTATCAAAAGCCTAAAGCTGGCTGTCTCTTATTTTGAGCCCATTTAAGGTTATAAAATGCATTATTTTATACTAATCTATCGCTAGATATTATAAATGATATATTTTATAGTTAGCTTGGTTGAAAAAAGACACCAAAGTCCATCCAGTTTAACCAATAAAAGGGGAGATAAATATACAATCCTATATACATAAAATCCTATACGCACAGTTGGTCCGGAGCAAGACAAAAACCCCAGCAGAGCATGATCCAATTTGCTCCAGCAGGGGAAAGAAATCCTACTTGATCCCCCAAGAGGCAATCAGATATTCTTTGGATCAACTTTACCTATAAATGTTAGTATCCAGTTATATTATGAACATTTAGGAAATAATCCGGGCCATTTTTAACCACTTACCAACTTTTTTACATTTGGTGGTCACAAGCTAAAAACATTTTTTTTGCTAGAAAATTACTTGGAACCCCCAAACATTATACATATTTTTCAAACACCCTAGAGAATAAAATGCAGATTGTTGCAATATTTTTTGTCACACGGTATTTGCGCAGCGGTCTTTCAAGCGCAATTTTTTTGGAACAATTTTACTTTTTTTGAGTTAAAAAATAAGATAACAGTAAAGTTAGCCCAATTTTTTTGTATATTGTGAAAGAGGATGTTACGCCGAGTAAATAGATACCATACATGACACGGTTGAAAATTGCGCGCACTCGCGGAATGGCGGCAAAGTCCGGTATTTAAAAAGTACCATAGGCGACACTTTAAAACATTTTAATGGTTACCAGGTTAGAGTTACAGAGGAGGTCTTTTGCTAGAATTATTGCTCACACTCTGGCGATCACGGCAATACCTCACATGTGTGGTTTGAACACCATTTTCATATGTGGGCGCGACTTACGTATGCGTTTTCTTTGCTGCGCGAGCTCGCGGGGACGGTGGCGATTTAAATCTTTTTATTTATTTATTTATTTATTTTTAGCACTGTTCCTTTAAAAAAAAACTGATCAATTTTATTGCTATCACAAGGAATGTAAACATCCCTTGTGATAGTAATATATGGTGACAGGTACTCTTTTTGGAGGGCCGGGGGGTCTAAAGACCCCCCATCCCTCCTTTGCACTTCACAGTATTCAGATCGCCAAAAACGGTGATTCTGAATGCTGTCATTTTTTTTAAATCGGCGCCGTTAACCGCCGTGTAAACCGGAAGTGACGTTGTGACGTCGCTTCGGGAATTTTTACATAGTTACATAGTTAGTCAGGTTGAAAAAAGACCATCCAGTTCAACCAAATTTGCCGAAGGAGACCTGATCGGAGCTGATTACGGCTTCTATCAGGTTTCCTTCCAGCCGGCAGATGCGCCGGATCATCGCTCCGATCTCCCGGTGGGACGGGAGGCCGGAGAAGAGCGACGGAAGGCGGCGGGAGGAGGGGATTACCCCTCCTGCCCCCTGGGGTAACGACCGAGCGGCTCCCGAGCCGGATCGGTCATTACCCCTGGATAGCCGACCGCCAGCTCTAAAAAATGATACCGGGATATAGCCTGCAGGTGCAGGATATGTCCCGGTAGAGCCGCTCAAACCCGACCGCCGCCTATTTACGGCGCTGGTCCGGAAGTAATTAAAGCAATCTACTGAGCTGTAGAGAACCAGCTCTTGAGGGAGTCTATTCCATATTTTCACAGCTCTTACTGTGAAGAGACCTTTACATATTTGGAGATTAAATCGGAGTTCCCCCCCAAAAGTGGAACTTCCGCTTTAATGGAAGGTGACCCCCCCGACATGCCACAATTGACATGTCTTTTTTTTGGGGGGTGACCAGGGACCCTGTGAAAACAGGGTCCCTGGTCCACTTCCTCCCCTGGCGCCACGGCTCAGGGAAGGAAGTCCACCTTCCTCCCTCCCTCTCAGCGATACACCTGTGATGCCGGTGCCGTGGAGAAGAAGGGGAGAGGAGCGAGCCCTTGGGCGACTGCATCGCAGGAGCGAGGGACAGGTGAGTGTCCGATTAATAAAAGTCAGCAGCTACACTTTTTGTAGCTGCTGACTTTTACATGGGTGGAACTCCGCTTTAAGGCTGGGTTCACACCTATGCGAATTGGTGTGGCTTACACCACATCCAGTTCGCAGGACACTTGAAAACATTGTTTTCAATGTGTTCGGTTCACATAGGTGCAGTGCATTCGCACTCCGCATTGCCGAGAAAATGTGTGCGTTTTCTGTGCAATGCGGTGTGAATTCCCAGCCCATTATGTTCAATGGGAATGCATCTGACCCGCAGGTGTTTTCTGCATTGAACAGGGATGTTTCTCCCTGCTTGCGGCAACTCCCCCTCCCTCCCCAGGCAGCTGCTGTGCTGTGAGAACGGACAGGAGCCGCCGAACGGTCCTTCTCACTGGCAAACAGGCTGGAATTCACACTGCAATGGTGTGAATCTAGCCTAAATTTCTTTTCCTCCAGATGCAAAGAGTGCCCCCTTGTTCTCTGTGATGACCTTAAGGCTGCTTTCACACTGCAGTCGCCCGAGCGTTAGCGGTAAAGCGCACCGCTAGTTTTGGCCGCGTTTTACCACTGTTATAGCATCGATTTGGTGGCGCTATTCAGGCGGCAGTGGGGCGCTTTTAACCCCTAAGAAGGGGTTAACAAGGGGTTAAAAGTACCAGCACTTCCAAAGTGGTGTTCAGCCGCTTCGGAAGTGCTGCCCATTCATTTCAATGGACAGGGGCGATGGAGGAGTGGTGTATACACCGCTCCCGCACTGCCCCAAAGATGCTGCTTGTAGGACTTTTTTCTTGTCCTGCTAGCGCACCGCCCCAGTGTGAAAGCACTCGGGCTTTCACACTGGGGTGGATTGGGGGGAGTTTTCCCAGGGCTTTACAGGCGCTATTTTTAGCACCTAAACGCCCCGGAAAAACATCCCAGTGTAAAAGGGGTCTAACCACTTCCATACTGGGCCAATTCTGGCATTCCTCTCCTACATGTAAATCTCATAATTTTTTTGCTCAAAAACTACTCAGAATCCCCAAACATTATATATATATTTTTTTCGCAGAGATCCTAGGGAATAAAATGGCAGGCATTGCGATTTTTTTTTTATCACACACAGTATTTTTGCAGCAGTTTTTCAAACGCAATTTTTTGGGGAAAAAAAAAAATCATGAATTAAAAAAACAAACTGTAAAGTTAAGCCAATTTTTTGTATAATGTGAAAGATGATGTTACGCCGAGTAAATAGGTAATAGGATGATAACTGGACCTTGGCGCTGCTTACTTTATTTAGAAAATGTTAGGACCCTGTGCATAAAATAGGTGTGGTAAAGAGAAGTGTTCTAATTGTGAAGTAAGAGATATGCGCTAATAGCTAAGGTGGTCCAATCCAAGTGTACAAGATATAATTCAATCATGAGTTATTAAAGATGTGCTCGAATAGCAGTATAAAAATGAAGTGTACTAAACTCAAATGCAGAAGACTAAGGGTAGGGAACTATTATAGTATCCCTCCAGATAATGTGTGATCTCAATAAATAGAACGTGATAAAATGTGTAGGACAAAATAAAAAGATATTAAATAAGAGACAAAGTGCTAGTACATTCAAAGTGGTGATTCAAAAATTCAGTTTCTATCCCTTAAAGTGCAAAGTGCAATAAGAGATACGATTAGTTGCAATAGTCCACTTATGCAGTATATTCCCTAATATGTAATAATTTATAGAGTATTGTTACTCAATCAAAAAATAAATTCATCCAGTAATTCATCTGTAAAATATCATCTTATATAGTGCATATATTCTTCCTGTCATATGCAGTTAATCACTGTTGCTGGTAGATATACATGGATCTTCCGGTGTTTTAAGTGCAGGTCACGTGTGCTCCCCTAGGGCCACCCCACTTACCGGGCGGTGCCACCCCTGCAAGGGTAAAGCGCATAGACGCCTGTCAAATAGTAGTTTGGGTCCCTTGTCCTCCTGGTGATGATGTTTTCAATGTCCTCAGTATGTTATTGGACACTTTTGACACTTTTTTGGGACCAATTACATTTATACAGCGATCAGAGCTTTAACTAGCCACTGATTACTGTATAAATGTCACCGGCAGGGAAGGGGTTAAACTGTAGGGGGCAATCAAGGGGTTAAGTGTGTTCCCTCAGCATGTTCGAACTGTGTGGGGGCTGGACCGGCAGGGGCATGACCAATCTTCTTGTTCCCAATCACTGGGAACAGTAGATCTGTTACATGTCCCCTGACAGAATGGAGATCCACCATTCTGCCTCTGTAACAGGTGATCGTGGGTCGCCGGCGGACATCGAGTCTGCCCGACCCACGTGCACGCTCCCGCCCACAAATGCGGCTGCATGAGCCGCCATACAGTTACGCTGATTTGCGCAGCAGTGCCAACCTGCCGCCGTATTATGATGGCAGTCGGTCGGCAACTGGTTAAGCTCCTCTTCTCAAGAGAGAATAAACTCAGTTCCTATAATCTATCCTCATAGATGAGCTCATCCATGCCTCTTATCAGTTTGGTCGCCCTTCTCTGCACTTTCTCCAGTTCTCCAATATTCTGTTTGAGAATTGGTGCCCAAAACTGAACTGCATATTTCAGAGGTCTTACTAATGATTTGTACAGGGGCAAAATTATATCTCTCTCTCTCTCTGGAGTCCATACCTCTCTTAATACAGGAAAGGATTTTGCTCACTTTGGAAACCGCAGCTTAGCATTGCTATATCATACAATCATATATAGTATCATAATCTGTGAAATGTGTCTCATGAATGCAGAGGTGACACATGAGGCTGCAAAGCTGAACTGGGAAATGGGGTGTCACCTCTATGGCTGTGTGATAACATCTGTAGATCTATACTCTAAGTTGACGTTAACACACACAACTGCCGTGGCACACTTTCTTCTGGTGCTACCTGGCCATCTTTACAGGTCACCTGTTCTCCTTTGACTGCTTATTAGAAGGATCTGCCAATGTTTTATCACCCCTGTTGCTTGCTGGTGTATAGACTGTTCACCTTCTCTTTTGAGGGGTTGTTGGACTAAAGCCTCATACACACACTCCATTTATCGTACGACTGCACGTCCAACTTTTGTCCAAATTGGCTGTCTAGCGTACTGGCAGTAGTCAAGTAATCCTCCAACAAAGCCGAATGTAGTGACGTGTTACAACCGTATAAAGAGGAAGTTCAGGTAAATGTAATTTGTGAATTAGGAACACAGGTTTACACGACCAAATACTTCCTGGATTCCGAGCATGCGTGTTTATACTTCCAACTTTTGTTGGCCAACTTCTGTACACACGAAGCCAACAATCAGCCAACGCCTTTTGTTACTTACTCACGGCTGTAATGTACATTGCCGGTTCCCGGCAATATACAAAAAAATCACTGAACATTTTGTGTCAGGGTCCGCCCTCCGTATGGGAATTAGTATCGGGTACATCGTACCCCTACTAATTCACCAAAAAGTGTCAAAAAAGAAAAAAAAACAGGAGACAACTAGGGACAAGTCCTTTATTAACCACTTCCTTACCGACGTATTGTAAATATACGTCGGCAAGGTGGACTCCCCATCCTAAGTGGACGTCATATGACGTCCTCTTGTTTTCGCCGCTTTGCGGGCCCTCAGGGGCCCGCATCGCGGCGATCGGGGACCGGCCGTGTCCCTCGGGACCCCGGCCTTCCGTGATCGGGGTAAAGAGCCAATAAAATTGGCTCTTTACCGCGTGACCGGCTGTGTCCTATCACAGCCGGTCACTGACAGCAATGGCGACTGAGCGGCGTGCACGCCGCTCGCGCGCGCCGATCGGGGGGCGGGCTTGTCCCTCGGACAAAGCCCAACCCCGATCACGGTAAAGAGCCAATAGTATTGGCTCTTTACCACGTGACCGGCTGTGTCCAATCACAGCCGGTCACAAAATGACGGGAATCCCCG
>BLSH010215412.1:317921-338825 GCA_018402905.1 Glandirana rugosa | reverse complement strand
AGAGACGGTGTGTTTTGTCTCAGCCCCCCTAATACTGCTCAAATTTACATAAAATCTGGGGCCCCTGGAGCCCGAAGCCCCTTGGGGCCCTTCAGGAGGTGTTTAGGGGTCTTTTAAATAACTTTTCTGATTGTAAGTGTTGGCATGCCAGGTGCTGTGGGTGACAGTATGTCTGTTCCAAGCTATTCCCACATGACACTTTATTAAGTGAGCGACCTGAGCATAGCAGTGTCTCTTACCTAAGTTACAGAGGACCTGTCCTGGCTCTCTCCTGCCTCGCTCTGTTTTGTGTGGCAGAGAAGCAGATCACTGCCCCCCCCCCCCCGCCCGTAGTTGTCAGCACACTGCCAGAGCCACACTTCCCTGTCCCAGGCTGCTCACGATCCTCGGAGAAAACTCAGGTATATATGGCTTCTCTCTAGCCAATGATATCGGAAGGAGGGGTGTGGACTGAGGTCAGGGGAGAAGGCAAACTAAAAGCTTAGAACTGGATTACAGTGCTTGGCTGGGGCAGATCGAACATGGATTCTGTCTCTGCGATTTTGTGGAGAAATATGCAGCATGTAACATGACAGCAGGGAGCCGGAAAAATGACACTGTACTACTCTTATGTAGTGTTTAGGGATTTTTATTTTTTTTTACACAGTTGCTTTTAGCAGTGTTGATCACTGATGGAAGCAATATTTAACAGTAAAATCAGTCTGTATGTGCAGTAATGCATGCTTGTTATACTCACTGTGGAACCTAAAGGGTTAATCTTCTGCATTCTGTAAAAAGGCTTTTTGATCCTGTCTTCTCTGATCCTCCCCTTCTCCCACAGTCCCCAATCCATCATCTGATAGAACAAACCCTTCAGGGCACTCTGCACATGCTCAGTTTGGTGTGTATTGTTAGAGAGTTTTTTTTTTCTTTTCCTTGGAAGGTTGCATGTAATCAGCACAGGGCCAATCAGCACTGTCCAGACAGAAAGCCAGGGGTCCTGCAGCTTATAGAACAATCAGGGGAGAATGAGAACTCCTCCTACAAGCTTTCAGCAGTACTCAGTCGGACACTGATAGAAGTCACAAGACTGCTATATACTGCTGATGAGAAAAGGTATTTAGCAGTTTATATTTACTAAAATAATTGCATCTCCATGTTCTGTGTACTGTGGGAGACCAGATATAGTGAATGCAGGGCCCTGGGTTTAGTAACACTTTAACTGTCATAAATGGCTTTCCATTCACGACAGCTTGCTTACTGTGGATGTGGTGTGGGCACAGGGTGCCAGGCACCATGTGCTAGCTGTGGGCCAACCACAGCATCACCACAGTAAGCAAGCTGTTCTTGAATGGCAAGCTGTGAATTCATATGCAGATCAAAATGATGAACTTCCATATGTCAGTTAATGCAACCTGACAAGTAAAAAAAATATATATATTTTTTAAATGGAATTTGCCTCTGTTTAACCCCTTATTAACTTTAAAGGGTAAGTTCATTTTTACAGAAAATCTGTAAGGTGAACTTTCACCGGACCCTCTCCCCATCCCCCCGGTCCCGCTGTATCTGAGACTGGCAATCACCTGCTAGAAGACATTGGATTGCCGCATCACCAGTCAGGGATTTGAAATTCCCGCGGCTTAATCTCCTAAACGTACCTCAAAAAGGTACATATAGGAAGCATTCTAATTGGTCGGCGCAGTCCAGAACCCGCCTAGCCCATCCTGTCAGTGGGGTAGAAGAAGAGAGAAAGCCGCAGGGATATCATTTCCCCGGACAGGTGAAATGGCGACCTGATGACTCCTAGTGGGTGACCGCTGGCCCCCGGCCCCCGGGGGGGTGGGGGTCCACTGTAAGTTTACCTTACAGATTTTCTGTAAAGGTGAACTTACACTTTAAGTTTTCCCTAATCAGCCCTAATTAACTCATTCTTCTCTATTCAGCTGTTATTTTCATGCTTATATATATAAACATAAAACATGGGAAAATATACTCTTATTGCAGAGGCTCCAAAGTCTTTTTTTTCCCTTGGCATATACTTTTAGCCACAATGACAATATGTTGCATGCCTGGTCGTGGAGTCTGACTTACGCAGGGGTAACCTCCCTTGCGAACCTGATTCGTGAACCCCTGATAGAGCAAACAGGAGGTCCAGGAGTGAGGATGGCACGAGGGTTGAGTTGGTCACCGGTGACAGTTGTATTTGCTCTTCTGGTCTTGTGCGGTTTTTGAAGAATGGTGGTACAGACAGGGTCGGCAACTGGCTGGCGGTGCAGTACAAGGGAGCAGGCAAAAGAATAGTCGGGTACAGGCAGAGTTCATTAACAGGCTGGCAGAAGAGGTACAAGGGAGCAGGCAAAGGGGTGGTCATGGAAGCCGGGGTTGGTGCAGGCGGAGATCAGAGCAAGGTCAGCACAAGCCGGGTCACAGGTACAGGTCAACAGATAAGCAGGTAGCTTCAGGAACACACACAAATGCTGTAGATCAGACAGCACTTGGTGCAGGGTGCATTTAGCTTAAATAGAGCCGTTTGGCGCCATTTCCGGTGCGGGAGCCCAATCGCTAACAGGTCCTTGGGCACTGGTCTTCAATAGTTGTTCACTAGCTGTATCAGATACAGGTATCCCCACTCCTTTAGACTGGGGGTCCCCAAATCCCAGGCCATGGACTGGTACCAGTCCGCTGCCTGTTTGCATCTGGGCCACTAAGGCACTTTCAGAGGTGTGGCGAGGAAGGGAGCAGAGAGATGACATCAGCTCTCACCGCCCGCCCACATCACTGCTCTACTGCCCTCACAGCTGGCCACCAATGCTACACTGTCAGAGGTGTGGCGGGCAAGCAGAGAGATTACATCATCTCTCTGCATCTGCCCCACATCGCCACCTTTCCACCCTCACTCTTGGATAAGAAGGAACCCACCACTGCACCAAACCCTGCCTAAGCTCAATGGACCAATGCACACATCTGTGCTGCCACCAATGCAGTGACAGTCCACATCTTGTGGCAGGAGATGTGGCAAGTGACAATCCACATCTTGTGGCAGGTGACGTGGCAAAGTGACAATTCGCAGGTGCTGCTACTCAGTACTAGCACATTCCAGCACAATTCCAGCAGAAAAAAGGCCTGGTCATCAATATAACTTTTTCTTTTTGGTTTTAGGGTGAACAATCTATCTATCACTACACTGTGTGCACAATTATTAGGCAAGTTGTATTTTTGAGGATTAATTTCATTATTGAACAACTACAGTGCTCTCTGTCAATCCAAAATGTTATTAAACCTCAAACCTGAATATTTAAGAAGGTAAAAGTGAGGTTTTGGCTTTCTTAGGAGAATATCTATGTGTGCAGAATTTTTGGGCAACTTTTAGGCTGGGTTCACACTAATGCCACATTTGGCTCACAGCAGGGGTCCGGTGCATCTCCATTCACTGTTTCCGGTCCGATTTCAGTCCAAATTTTGGGCTGAATTTGGGCCTGAAGCAGACCAAAAAATGGCCAGGACCACCGTGCAAATTTGCACCAGAGCTGCAGCGGGGATGTGTGAACCAACTCCATAGGGAGCCGGTCACAATCTCCTGCTGTTTGAATTGGATGCGGGGAAACCAGCATCCAGTTTGCATAGGTGTGCACCCAGCCTCAGTGTGCAGAATTATTATGCAACTAAATGAACATTTTTAATTTTCTCATCTCACTTGTTTATTTCCATCTGTTAATGTGAGAATAATAAACAAACAACTCAAACTTTACAAATAAACATTTCTGACATTTCAAAAAATAAAAGCCAGTGACCAGTCTAGCCCCCTTCTGTTCAATAACATTCATAAGCCTTCCATTCATGTAGTCTGTCAGTTTCTTGATCTGTCGACTATCAACTTTTTGTGCAGCAGCAGCCACAGCCTCCCAGACACTGTTCAGAGAGGTGTACTTTTGTCTTTCACTGTAAAACTCCTGTTTTAGAAGGGCCCACAAGATCTCAATAGGGTTTAGGTCAGCTGAGGAAGGGGGCCATGTCATTATTCTTTCATCTTTATGGCCTTTACTGGCTAGCCATGCAGTGGAGTACTTCGATGCATGCAATGGAGCATTGTCCTGCATAAATATTATGGTCTTCTTGAAAGATGTGGACTTTTTCCTGTACCACTGCTTGAAGAAAGTACCTTCTAAAAACTGGCAATAGGTTTGGGAGTTGATTTTGAGTCCATCTTCAACCTGAAAAGGTCCAACTAGCTTATCTATAATAATACCAGCCCATACCAGTACCCTGCCCCCCCCTTGCTGGCGTCTGAGTTGAAGTGGAGCTCTGTGCCCATTACTGATCCAGCCATATGCCCATTCATCTGGTCCGTCAAGAGTCACTCTTACTGTACCTTGGCCATGTCTCTGAGCACTGAACACCTTGTACTTATGGGCACTTCAGGTAGGTTGCAGTTCTGGAATATGACAGCCCTGGAGCATAATGGGTTCCTGGTAGCTTCACGTTTGACTCTTCTCAAATCTTTGCCAGCTAATTTGCCTTTTATTTTTTCTCAGCACATTTCTTGCGACCCTGTTCACTATTTGCAACAAAATGTTTGATGGTTCTGTGATCACACCCCAATATCTTAGCAATTTCAAAAGTGCTGCATTCCTCTGAAAGACTTTTTACTATTTTTGACTTTTCAGAGTCGGTTAAATCTCCTTTTTGGCCCATTTTACCTGAGGAAAAGAAGCTGCCTAATAAATATGCACACTTTGATATAGGGTGTTGATCTCTTTAGGCCACACCCTTCCTCATTACACAAATACACATCACCTGATACGCTTAAATCAAATAAGCATTCGAGATTATACAGCTTGGAGTAGGACAATATGCATAAAAATGATGAGTTGGTCAAAATACTCACTTGCCTAATAATTGTGCACACAGTGTATATTTGGGAAAGTTATCAAAAGGTATAGCAGAAATTGGGGGTTTGTGGGGGCCCTCAGGTGTCTCTCATGGTTTGAGAAGTAGAAAATCCAGGGAAGAATGGACTTTTTATTGTGTTTTTTGCTATGTACATAACAATATAATGTAAAGGGTAAATGAAGACTAGACTATAATGCATTTTCCTTGTTTTTATTAATCAATGCATTCTAAATCAGTGTTATATCTATTTGTGATAATCATATTTCTGTGAAAGCAGTAGGGGAGCTATAAAACTAGCATGCGCTTAAGCTTCTTGGCTTTATTGTGTACAATAAACAATTCCCAGGCAGAGCATTGTTTTATCTTGTGCTCATATATATTCAAGTGTTTCTTGAAATAGAATTTTACAGACTTCACAGAAGGAAGCTTTAAATTTAAACTTAATTTAGAGTTTTAAGTAATGACCTTCTCTGAAAAACCTTTCACTAAATACAACATATAAAACGAGGGTTCCATTAAAAAAACAAAACATAAAAATAAAAAGCTTTGATATAAATATTTGTACTGAATACCTGGGATATCAGACAGTACAATTTAAACAATACAATATTTACTTGATTACTTTAGGGATTTGGTTTATTAACATTACACCCATGTGAAGTTGCTTTTCATTTTCACTAATCATCTTGTTCGCTTCCCTGAGGAGCAATGATTTGACTTAACTGCCAATTTCCAGTATTAGGGGCAAAGAACTCCTGTGCTGATAATGTAAATGGCTTGTTTTTGTCAAACTTGATTGCCCTCTATTTACATTGACTTTCTATGTGTTCTGTAAAATGAAATTACTTAGAGCACATACATTTTAGCAAATTCCTAAACTTAATTTCGGATTGTGTAGTTATATTTTTTATTGCACTGAAATGTTAAGTTTAATCTTAAAGCTAAACTACTGGAAATCCATAAAAACATGGACATACCGCACACTGAGAATACAGAGGATAGAAAGCAAATGCACTTTATTAAGCAATGCAAAATTTACAAACAAAATAAACAACATAAATTAAAAATTGTATAAAATATTTCAACACAAAATAAAATGAATAAACTCTTTAAAAGCTTAAACCAAATCTCATCGGCCTATAGTAAGTGCAAGTGAACCAGCTGACCAGGGGGCTCTCATTGAGCCCCAGGCTAGTTTGATGCAGTCACAATGTAGAGCCAGGAGCTAATCCCCCAGAACTAATGAAGAAAAAGTTCATGTAAAACAAATGGTACGAGTGTGTAACTGTCCAGATCATGAAATGAATCCCGTAGCGGAGGCGCATGCGCGCGGTTCACTGAGTCGGACATGCCGCTCTAGAGCTCCGCGCAGCCAGGAGAACTACAGCCTTATAACGCACAGCCAGACTACTGCACACCCTCGGCACCACTCCCTCAAACTCCCTGGAGTCCTGGGAATCGCCTGGTATGGTGGCCACTGGAACGAAGGCTAAGATGCGGACGAAAAACATACGAGAGGCTCGGGCCTCCTCCAAAATGGCATCGGCGGCCATCAGAACAGGTACTCCCAGGACACCGAAACTCCGCTCGTTACGCCACCCAGACAAGGGAGAATCAGACGGGGAAACCTTAGCCTCTCCCCTCCCTGCACTACATGGGGACATACAGGCTGATATACTACTACAGTTTGAGAGAATGCTCCACCGCGCTCTCAAACAAACATCAGATCAAATCACTGATAAACTGACCAGAGAGATAAGAGAGCTGGGACAACGTACCTCTGAGCTAGAGCAGAGAGTCGATGAGCTGGAACACCATATCTCCTCCCAAGCTGATGAGCTTGAATCCCTCAAAGACGAAAATCTCACTCTCCAGTCAAAATTGGAGGAATTTGAAAACAGAGCAAGACGCTCTAATTTAAGAATAAGGGGCATACCTGAAACCGGACCGGGTCCACAGGGCGCTCGCCCCATGCAAACAATCTGGCCCACCGCACGACATCATCGCTAAATTAATTACTTTCGAACCAAAGAACAGTTACTACAAGCTGCCAGACAAAAATACTCGCCTTTCAAGGCTACAACCACCAATTATTTGCCGACCTCTCTAAGACCACCATCACCAAACGGAGGGCATTCAAGCCTCACCTGCAAGTATTGCAGCAGCGCCAAATAACTTACTCCTGGAGCTTCCCATTCTCTCTGCGATTTACCTACCAAGGGCGTAAACATATCTGCAAGACCGAACACAAACTACAGAATTGCCTGCAAGATCTACATCTGACCTCAGCAGACGTTACCCCTTCGCAAGGCTCTCGTCGACGCTCGGCCTCTTGCTCACCACAGAAAGTCACCTCTACCCCTTCCTCCTCCTCCAAGAGAAGCAAGTTTACCCATCAAGACCCACCTGATTCAAGGGACTGACGAAATTGTTTCCTGATTTGTTGCATACCCTCTCCTTGACAGTTATGCTTACTCCTTGCTTTGGTCTCGCTTTTGATGATGCATCTACAATTTCCTTCAACTGTTTTTGTAAGACGCTCTATGGTTATGGGACACTCACCACTTTCGTGGATTCCTACAGGGCCAAGTCCCTCTGTTCTACTCCTTGTTCCTACCGTTTTCTGTTTTTGTTTTTGTTTTTTTTGAGGATTATTCTCCTCCGAACCTTTGGCAGACTTTACACCAAACTTGCTCTCATTCATTTGTCTCGGGTTTTCACAATCCTGTGGTAACCTCTAAGCGCTCCCTTGCCTGCGCCAGCTGGTCCGCCCCCTTCCGCACTCCTCTACTCAGGGGCCTGTGGGGTCTGGCCCTCCTGCTGGTGTTCGCATGGGACTGACCCTCCCTGGGTCAAAATATTATTCAGAATTGTTTAAGTTGTTGGTTATGCTTTTCCTCATGTCCATACGTGATTCTCCTAGTGCTCTCTCCGTAACTCCCTCTTTATGACCCAAATTATGGTTAGCCCTAGATACCAAATTTTCATAGATAATGGGCATATCCATTCCCTCTACATATAGGGAACAAACTACCTTAACTAGGAGACTCACGTACACAGAAATTACTTGTGCACTGTTTTATTGTTCATTAATGTTACGTTTGACCGCACCTGTCCCACCGCTTCTGATCCTCCCCAATCCATAATCTGAACACCAATTCCATAACATTCCCTGAATATTCCAAATCCTCCCCCAATATTGCTCTACCCTGGCTGTGCTCATTTAAATTAATCTTTTTACTCTCCCACCTGCAAATTGACCGTAAGATCCCTAGCTGTTTGTCACTGCTGCCTCCAGCCTTGTCCAATGAACCCCCTTAACCGGGATCCCTTGGACCACATCCCTCCCTCTGGACAGGCCAGATTGACCTCCCTGAAAGGCACGGAATCTTTCTCTTCTCCCATTCCTTTTCTACTAACCCTGCTCTCTCTTCTCTTTCTCTTTCAGTTTGTCCTCTCATTTCTTCCCCTGACATCCTTCTGCGCAGGAAGGGGGATACCCAATCCAAGTACACTCCTAACAATCCTTTAATTCGACATATTTCCCCATGGCTGCGATAAATATACTTATCGCCACCATTTTGCCGTAGCTGCAGACATTTCTCTCTAAGGGAGCATTCCCTCTAGTGCTCAGAGCGGCCATTTTACTGTAGCCACGTTCCCCAGCAGGTGTTTGGCCTCTAGTGCATGACCTCGGCGGCCATATTGGAGTCCCTGCATGCTGTCAAAACGTGCTGCAGCCGTTTTTACTTTCTCTGTGGAACGGTGTGGCTTCTGACGGCGCAGCTCTTCTGGCGGTTCTCAGGTAAGTTTTTTCTGGCAGCAAACAGCAAATATAGCTGGGCTCTCCTGTGGGTGCTGGTGGTGGCGGGTGCAGTCTTCCTGGGTGTTCCTGGCATTCTGTGGGGCGGTGGTGTGCGGCATTGTGGGGTTGCCCCAAATAGTTTTCTCACTGCATTTCAATTCAGGGGAAACGATGGCAGACTACCCCGCTGGGCCTGCTGAGGAGGAATCAGCGGCAGCGCATTCTGCGCAGGGGGCATTTTTGGACCAACTGAGGGCGTTTTTTTCTTCCCCGGATGGAGCCGAACATCGCTCCAGGGGTCCCTAGAAAACTACCCCCCCGTTCCTCAGGGGAGGACTCTGAACCAGAGATAGCTTCGGGGGTCACAGGGACCCCAGTAGAGCTCTCTGAAGGTGAACTGGCCCCCTCGGACATAGAGGAGGACCAGGGGGCGGTGGCTGCGCGCAAAAAGCGCTGGTATCCACTATTATCTCTGGGATTCGCACTACACTGTGACTGGACCAAGACAGCGAGTCACAGCCGTCTGCATATGTTTGCGGGTTTGCCAGGCCCCTTAGGGCCCCTATGGCTTACCCCTATGATCAGTTCTTTGATCATCTGATCTATCGTGAATGGCAGCATCCGCAGCATTCATTCTCACTGTCAAAACGCTTTGCCATCCGTTATCCGTTTGAGGATGGCTTTCTGAAGAAGTGGGCGTCACCTGCGGTGGATCCCCCGATAGCTCGCCTGAATAAGGGGATGACCATTCCCCTGGAAGGGTCCCCCTCTTTTAAGGATCCAGCTGATAGCCGGACAGAGGCAGTGTCAAAAGCTCTTTTTCTGTTTACAGGCTCAGCTCTGAGACTGGCCCTGGCGTCTGCCATGGTGACGCAATACTTATCTGAGCGTATGGCGGAGCTCCAGAATGATCTGGACTGCGGTCGCCTGATGGATGCGCCGCAGAGGGCTGAATTTTTGTTTCAGGGTATCAAGTACCTCTGTGATGCAGCCCTGGATCTGCTCCCTATGTTATCCAAAATGGCTGTATTTGCCGTCATACTCAGACGAGTCCTTTGGTTACACTCATGGTCAGGGGACCACGCGTCCAAAAAAGGCCTTGCGGATCTCCCCTTTCAAGGTGGCCGTCTTTTCGGTCCACAACTGGATGAGATCATTAACGATTCACTGGTGGAAAGAGCACTTTCCTCCCGGAGCCCCAGAGGCGAGAGTTTCGCCGTAGACGGGCCTGTTTCTTCGGGTCAGAAGAGGTTTTTCATGCCTCCGGGGCAGCGGGTAAAGGGACCCGATCTGGCAAGGCCGCTGCAGGGCCCGGTAAGCAGCAGTGGCAGCGCAAAATTGAAAAGGCAGAGGACAAGCCCTCCTCTGCCTGATGGGTTGCCCCCACCCGGATTTTGGGTGGGGGACGTCTTCTGGGGTTCGCAGACCGGTGAACTGCTCGCATTTCCGACCGGTGGGTTCAGGAAGTGGTGTCCACCGGGTACAGGATAGAGTTCAGCACTCTACCCCCAGACAGGTTCTTCCCATCGAACTTGAGACTCCCGCAGGGGCGCCGGGAGGCCCTCTTCGGGGCTGTTCAAACACTCTCAGACCAGGGGCTGATCGTGCCCATACCTCCAGTGGAGAGGTTTCGAGGTTTTTTCTCAAACCTGTTTGTGGTCTCCAAAGAAGGAGGGGGGGTCTGGCCAGTTCTGGACCTGAAGGCCCTGAACCGATATGTCAAATCGCGAAAATTCTGGATGGAATCAATTTGTTTGGTTGTGGCCGCCCTCCATCAAGGGGAATTTCTGGCATCTCTGGATATCAGGGACACGTATCTCCATGTTCCCATTTGTCCACGGTATCAGGGTTTTCTGCGCTTTGCAGTGGGGGACCTCCATTACCAATTCGTGGCACTCCCTTTCAGTCTGGCTTCAGCTCCTTGGGTTTTTACCAAGCTGGTGGCCCAAGTACTGGCATTACTGCGGCAGAGAGGCATTGCGGTGGTAGCTTACCTCGACGACCTGCTCCTGAGAGCGGAGTCTGCCTCGGCTCTGGAGGAGAATGTGAGGATCACCATGGCTTCGTTGCAGGACTTCGGCTGGTTGATCAACCTGCAAAAGTCGACAGTGTCTCCGTCCCGTCGCCTGGAGTACCTGGGTCTGATTCTGGACACAGAGCAGGCGAAGGTGTTCCTACCTCCGGTCAAGTTGCGGTCGCTGCAAACGGCGGTGCAAACCTTACTGTCACGCCAGCAGTCATCATTACGGTTCTGTATGCGGGTGCTGGGGCTCATGATCTCAACCTTGGAGGAGGTACCTTACGCCCAGAGCCACACTCGCCTTCTCCAGTGGGCGATTCTGTCTCGGTGGGACAGGTCTCCATGGTCCTTGGATCTCCTGATCCGCTTGAACCCTCAGACCAGGGGCTCTCTGACTCGGGGAAAGTCGTTCCTGCCCCTTCACTGAGTGATAATCACGACGGAGGCCAGCCTGTCAGGCTGGGGTGGGGTCCTGGGGCAACTGTCTGCCCAGGGCCATTGGTCTGCGCAGGAAGCACGCCTCTCGATCAATGTGCTGGAGCTAAGGGCAATCAGGCTATGCCTATCTCACTGGACAGTGAGGTTTGCGAGGTCTCCCGATTCGGGTTCAGTCGGACAATACCACAGCAGTGGCATATGTGAACCATCAGGGCGGAACGAGGAGTTCAGCAGCTGCGGCGGAAGCAGCTCTGATCCTGCATTGGGCGAAACTTCACGTTCCGGCAATCTCTGCCATTTACATTCCAGGCGTGGAAAACTGGCAGGCGGACTTTCTCAGTCGCCAGACGCTGGATCAGGGAGAGTGGTCTCTCCATCCAGAGGTGTTCAGCCAGATTTGCCACAAGTGGGGGACGCCGAATGTGGATCTCGTGGCGTCTCGGTTCAATCACAAAGTGAAGACCTTTGTGTGCAGGACGAGAGATCAGTTGGCGGTAGCCACGGACGCTCTCGTAGCCCTTGGGGCCGGTATCATCTTCTGTATGCCTTCCCTCCGATCAAGCTTCTTCCGCGGTTGCTACGCAGGGTAGAAGCGGAGGGAATTCCAATGATCCTGGTGGCTCCGGATTGGCCTTGGCGTCCGTGGCATGCCAACGTGGTACGAATGGTGGCGGACGTTCCCTGGCGGCTTCCACTGCGAGACACTCTACTGTCTCAGGGGCCCATCTTGCACCCTGCTTTACCCTCGCTGGCTTTGATTGCTTGGCTATTGAGTCCCAGGTGCTGAGGGACAGGGGTGTCACTGACTCCGTGATCCCTACCATGCGCAAAGCATGCAAGTGTACTTCTCGCAAGATTTGTCACTGCACCTGGAAGGCTTACATAGCTTGGTGCGAGGAGGAGGGTTACAACCCTCGCTCTTACGTGGTGTCCAGGGTCCTGACCTTTTTACAGCAGGGCCTGTACAAGAAGCTGGCCTAGAGTTCTCAAGGGCCAGATATCGGCTCTGGTGATTTTTTTTCAAATACCTCCAGCATCACATTAGTTGATTCGCACCTTTGTACAAGGTGTGCGTCATGTGGCACCTCGGGTGCGGTCCCCGATGGCTCCATGGAATTTGAATTTAGTGCTTTCTGTGCTTCAGAAACTGCCATATGAGAAGATCAGGGAGATTCCCTTACAACTACTGTCGCAGAAGGTGGCTTTTTTAGTAGCCATCACATCCACCAGGCGGGTGTCTGAGCTGGCTGCACTATCTTGCAAGTCTCCCTATCTGGTCCTGCACAAGGACAAGGCGGTCTTGCGCCCGTTTCCTTCCTAAGGAATTTGAGTTGCATTCCAGGATGTCGTAAGGGCCTTACAAGTGTATCTGAATGCTACAGCTTCCTTCCGGAAGTCTGATTCTTTGTTTGTACTGATGGATGGTCCACGCAAGGGTTTGGCGGCCTTGTCGGCTACTGTCTCCCGTTGGATCAGACAGACCTTGACCCACTAAGTTTTATAAGCTTGATGTGTCAGCATCCTCGGATGCTGCTTTTGGCCGTAAAGTTTTACAGACGGCAGTGTAGGCGCGTCTGGCGCCTCCTTAGAGGTTTCTTTTGGGTACAGTTGTTATCGTTTACCCTCCCCTCTTTTTGACACAGCTTTAGGACATCCCCACATGTCATGAAGAGCTGCGTCTGTCAGTGAACGTAGGAGAAAAAGGGATTTTATGAAAACTTACCGTAAAATCCTTTTCTCCGAGTTCACTGACAGACGCAGCATCCACCCCTCTGCGCTCTGTTTCGGTACAGCTTGTTACGAACTGATGAGCTAAGCTGGGTAGGGGGTTTATGTGGGAAGAGAGGACAGCCCTGTGGGAGGGGCCAGCTTACTTTCTTTCCCTGCCTAGTTAACTCCTTATAGGACAAGCATAAACCCACATGTCATGAAGAGCTGCGTCTGTCAATGAACTCAGAGAAAAGGATTTTACAGTAAGTTTTAATAAAATCCCTTTTTTCAGCATCTCCTCCAAAAATACTCCCTAGTTGACACCTGGAGGGAACATAATCCAGTTAGGAAGCAATATACACATTTCTCCCACCCTTGTAAAACCTTCTCGCGGATTGACCACATTTTCACTTCTGTTTGTTCGCTTCCGTCTCTTCTATCCTCTCATATAATCCCCATCCCCTGGTCAGATCATGAGGCGACCTTAACCTCCTTATCCTCCTTGATTGCCCCCCAAATCAATAGATCCTGGACTCTAAATGACACACTTCTAGCCCACCCCTCTACCCTTTTTGATTTAGATAAAGCCCTGAAAGAGTATATTTCCCTCAACCAGATGACAGTCGTTTCACCTCTTTTACTCTGGGAAGCACACAAGCCAGTTATTCGAGGTACCTTGATTAGCCTGGCTTCACAGAGGAAAAAAGAACGCAAAGTCAAATTTCAGGCTCTTGAACAAGCCTTTACCACAGCTCACGCTGCATTCCAAAACTCTCCTACTCCTACTAATAGAGAGTTACTAAATAAAGCCTCTCTTGAACTAGACCTCTTCCTAACCGACTCGGCCGAGAAATCCCTTCGACGATCAAACCATCGCTACTATACAAAAGCTAACAAACCAGACACCTATATGGCCCTTACCCTTCGTAATATAAATAAACCATATAAACCTATTTGCCTCAAAACAACCCAAGACTCTTATACAAGTAACCCCACAAAAATACTTCACATTTTCCGCAAACATCTTGCTGAATTATACTCTGCCCCGAGCCCCTCGAATAACTCAACCCAAAACTCATTAGACTTCTTTGATGCTCTCAATCTACCCTCTCTCTCATCAGAGCAAAAAGAACAATTAGAACAGCCAATTTCTGAGCAAGAAATTCAAACTGCAATTAAGACACTTAAAAACAACGAACGTCCCGGCGCGGATGGCTTCACGGCTGCTTATTACAAGCACTTCGTTGATATCCTCTCGCCTCTACTTATGAATGCTTTCAACTTGATTCTTCAGGGAAAATCTTTCACCCCAGACTCCTTACGTGCCACGATATCAATGATACCCAAGCCCCAGACGGACGATACCTCTTGGTCAAATTTCCACCCTATCTCTATACTTAATAATGACATTAAACTTCTTGCCAAAATTTTGGCCTCCCGACTTAATTTACAAATAGGATCCCTGATTCATAGGGACCAAGTTGGTTTTATGCCTTCAAGACAGGCAAGTGATAATGTACGTTGAGTTGTTCTTTTAACCCATCTTGCTCGCACACGACAAATCCCTACTTGCTTCCTTTCCTTGGATATTAAAAAGGCTTTTGATAGCCTCTCTTGGCCATACTTACACTCTGCCCTACAGAAATGGGGTTTTGGTCCACATTTCCTACATTGGACTCTCTCCCTATACTCTAACCCCTCTGCTCAAATTGCCTATGCTGGCCAACGCTCTGACCCTTTCCCGGTACAAAGGGGCACACGACAAGGATGCCCACTCTCTGCCCTCTTATTCGCTCTTGCAATAGAACCACTAGCCTGGAAAATTCGAGATGACCCTAACATTAAAGGCTTGGAATCAGGAGGTCACACTCACAAACGTTGTCTCTTTGCTGACAATATTTTAATGTTTACATCCCCCCTGATAACAATACCTAATCTCCTGACCACCCTAACACATTTCTCCAAAATCTCCAGACTAGTGGTCAACGTGCAAAAATCTAAAGCCCTTAACATATCCTTGCCCTCCCTTACCTATACCCATCTACAGTCAATCCTCCCTTTCCCTGGGTACCCAACACTCTAACATACTTAGGAATTAAATTGGCCTCCGACCCGTCAAACTTATTCTCAGCTAACTACCCCCCTATGCTTGCCCACTTATCTAAACTCCTGTCCTCTTGGTCTACTCTCACTTTATCCTGGCTAGGCCGTATTGCTGCGGTAAAGATGGAAATATTACCTAAGATATTGTATCGATTTATAGTTCTCCCTATTCAGCTTCCCTCGTACTACACACGTATCCTGCAACGTAGAGTCTCAGCCTTCATCTGGGGTAAGACTCGAACTCGGCTTTCTAGAACCCTGCTCTACCTTCCAAAAACTCAAGGTGGTTTAGGTCTTCCGCACTTTGCCAGATACTACCAAGCCGCCCAGATAGCTATCCTCTCTAAGTACCACACCTCTAAGGAGACCCCTCTATGGGTAGCCCTGGAGGCAATTGATTGTGACCCCCTATCTACCGCTAACTTATTATGGCTCCAAACTAGGGACCGCAAATTAATCTCCAACCCAGTCAGACGTCACTCCCTTCGCTTATGGGACAGCCTCAAGTTTAAATATAAGTTACAATCCCCCCACAATCCTCTTCTCTCATATCTTCACAACCCCTCCTTCTACCCTGCATGGACCTCTCCATCCTCTTTCCGCATTTGGACGACAGCAGGTCTCCTTAGAGCCCATTCATTCACCACTCCTGACACCCTCAAATCTTATACAACCTTATCTTCCTTGCACAATCTCCCGAATGCGGAGGTATTCCGATATCTCCAATTGAAACACTTCTTCGCTCCCTGTATATGTTTAGATCACTCTCTTCCCCATAAAACGGTTTTTGAACAGGCTTGTGATCGAGACCAGGCATATGCGCGGGCTTATCTCTCAATTGTACCTGCTTCTACTAAATCCTCCCCCTCACACGAGCTTATCGTATGTCAATAAGTGGGAGACAGACATGAATTTGCACCTCGAGGCTAAGGAATGGAAGGACATTTGGCTTGCCACCAAATCGTCCTCCCCAAATATTTTAGCCCTTGAAGCAAACTACAAAGTGATGTTTCGGTGGTACTTGGTGCCCTCTAGGATAGCCAAATACCAGTCGACATATTCACCTGCCTGTTTTAGAGGTTGCCCTGATCAATGCACCCATTTTCACATTTGGTGGGATTGCCCCATAGTGCGCAAATACTGGTCTGAGATATTTTCCATCATCTCTACACTTACTGATCAAATTTTGCAACCCTCGCCTGCGATCGCCCTACTCAATCATAAGCCCCCAGAGATCTCCCATACACAATGATACACGCCAAAATAGAAGCCACTATCTTAAATACAATCCCCAAGCTTGAACGTCAGTGGCGTCCCTGGGTAACCCACTTTCTTCCCCCTGATTTTGATGACAATTTGATGCTCCCATAGTGCTTTAATATATTTTGATAACCTTGGGTTATACCCCCTCCCGGCGCTTCTCACCCTCTCTCCCTCCTGTTACCCCTTCTCTTCTCCCCCCTCTTTTCTCTTTCTTCTCCTTTCCTCTGTTTCTTCTCTTTCCCTCCACTCGAGTCCTACCACCTATCTATTGTATGGGTATATTTCCCACTCCCTCCTCTCTACACATCCTTGTTATGTCTTAAATATGTAGATGTAGTTTCGTTGGAGTTATACCGTTAAAAGGTATTCATGTAATATAAGACACCATTTTATACCTATCTGCAGGTCTTGTGATGAAGAATCAAAGTTTTCTGTTTATCCTTTTACTGCATTTTCCTCATTACAATATAGTTTGTAAAAGAATATATACCTCTCCTACTCTAACTGGCAATTTTTTTTTGTTATAATGTCAAATTCCATCTGTATTTCAAGATTTCTATAAGGGAATATTCCCTCCTATCTTTATAGATCTGGTATGACCTTGTAACCTGTTAGGCCTACAGGCCTGTTTTCTCTTGTTTTCTTTTACTAATAAAATATTTGAACCGGAAATGAATCCCGTAGCATGTGATAATTTTTGTGTATGAAGCGCCACCCTACCTAAATGTATAATGTATGAAAACCTGTGGATCAGAAAAAGGGCAGTGCCTCTCTGGTCATCTGTTGTAAGGAATGTGCAGATCCAAGTTTTGAGGTACTTGGACTATCTCCTTTAAGGAATTAGTCCCCCCTGCCCCTGTTAACCAACATTTAGTGTATACTACAAGCCCTGCAAAGTTTTGGTTGAGTCCTCAGCCTACCAAAGTCTTTGCTGGACATATCTCGCGTATTGAGGTACCTAGTTCTGACACTGGGCACAAATTTTGGCCAGAACTTTTCTGCTTCAGAATAAAATTGTTACTTTGGTCTCATGCCATCAATGATCGAAGCCTTTGGTTTGTTCATGGGTGAGAATCTTGAGTCTAATGGTAGCCTCCTTTGAGGTGGTGCCATATGCCCAGTTGCAATTCTGGCTCTGTTTAATAAGCTCAGTCCTTGGACTGTCTGATGCGTCTGACCCCCAAGATCAGACTCCCCCTAACGTGGTGGATTTTCAGTTTGGTGCTGGAGTTAGGGATTCAACTTTCCTCTAAATTGGTGGATGGTTCTTATGTCAGATGTCAGTTTGTCAGGCTGGGGAGCAGTCCCAAACACCTTCTCTGCACAGGGGACTTGGTTATCAGAGGAATCTTACCTCAATCAACATTCTGGAACTCAGGGCAATTTGGTTGTCCCTTCAATGCTCGACCCCTCTGTTGGAAGTACACATGACAAGAATACAGTCAGGCAATGTCTCTGCCGTGGCTTACATCAATTGTCAAGGAGGTATTAGAGGAGAACAGATTTGATCCTCTCTTGTGGAGAACCTCACATTCTAGCCCTTTATGCTATCCACATCCCCATGCATGAGAAATTGACAGGCAGACTTTCTCAGTTGTCAGTCTTGTCCACCATCTACAACCCAGGTGTGGAAAATTGTCAGGCAGAATTTCTCAGTCATCTGGATCCAGGGGAATGGGCTCCCCCATGTCAAGCCCTTTTGGGGACACCTTCTGGCATCAAGATTCAGCAACGCGCTGGACAGGTTTGCCGCCAGGTCCAGGGATCCTTGAGCCTTCACAGTTGGTGCTCTGGTGCATTGTGGGACCTGTTCAATTTCATTTATGCCCTTCTTCCCCTTCAAATTCCTCCTCACCTGCTTTGCAGGATCAAGAATAATTGTATCCTAGTGATCCTCATTGCACCAAATTGGCCCAGGTGGATATTTTATTTGGATATATTCAAGCTCCTGATCGGACACTTCGTTGGCTCATGTGGATTGTCCAGGTCTCCTGTCTCAGGGACCAGTGTTCCATCCTGCTTCTTGATTGTTGAGGCCATGGTCCTGAGGGATAGGGACCTTTCAGATTCTGTCATTCCTACCCTCTTGAGGGCTACTAATTTTACTTCTTGTAAAGTCTACCACACACTTGGAGGATCTACTTTGTTTGGTGCAAGTCAAGGAACTTTCATCCAAGAAAGTGCTCCATGGAACTTCTCCATCCTCCAGTTCAGTCTAGACCAAAAATCTACGTTGAGTACCATTAAGGGACAAATCTCTGGCATGCTCTGCCATTCTGTTTCTGAGACCTCTGCCCTATCACTTTCTTGTTAAAATATTTCCCTGTTAATTTCCCTGTGTTCCCTTGGAGGCTCAGTCTGGTTCTCATGGCTACTCATTAGCTGAACATATTCCCTTTTATGACTTTAGCTGTAAGGTGGCCTTTCTTGTGGCTGCGTTGGTGGCCTTATTCTGTATGGAGCTTTTCTTAATGTTGCACAAGGACAAAGTTGCCTTGAAGCCTAAGGCCTCTTTCCTCCCAAAGGTGGTCTCTGCTTTCCACCTTGATCAGGATATTGCCCATCCTTCCTTCCCTATGTCCTGCTCCCAAGCATCTTTTGGCATAAACGGTTCTCAAAATCCTTGTTGAACAGATTATTAGCTTTATCGAGTTGACATTGTGTGCTGTGCATGTATGAACTGCTTTGAGGATGTCACTAAAAGTAGGTTGTAAAGTGTCAGCATTAGAATCCTACTGATTAATGTCTCCATCTGCCTCCGGTTCTGTGTCCAAGTAAGGATCTACATCTGAAGGATCACCATGTGGCAATGGCAGGTCCTGTACAATATCCATGGCAGCTGCCATATCCCCAGCTACATCCTGTCCCTTTGAAGTTGGCAGTTTCTGTGTATAGAAAAGCATGTCTCTGGTCATCTCTTTGCCAGAGGGGTGGGAGGAGTTGCCTGCTTTACTTAGAGTTCTTAGGCTTGTCTCCCTGACCATGTTAGATCTCAGAGGCTGCCACTTCTTCCCTGTTCTTGTGGGTTATGCTGAGTGAAAAGTGAAATGTGAGGCAGCAGAAGGTGACCGGAGGCTCAGGAAAGCTCAGGCAGTCGGTCCCAGTCCCAGGCAGTCCGGTCCCAGTTCCAGTCCCAGTCAGCTGATCGGTGAAGAGATGTCAGTGACAGGATCAATGTGTGGATCAACAGCAGGAGCTCCGTGAGACATATCTGCTCACATACCTAGCTCGGCCATGGTCCACTCTCCCAAGCATCTTAAGGATTTTTGGCTCCACTATCTGTATGTGGTGTACACAGTGAGAGTTCACTTCTCAGCTGCAGCCAATTTTAGGAAATCAAATTCACTCATGGTTTGGGCATGGGGTTTACCACTCTTTGCCTCTCACTCCACCATTGCTCAGTGGATCAGACAAGTTATTGTTAAAGTGATCGTAAAGTCTCTTTTTTTTTTTTAAATTAAAAATAACAAACATGTTATACTTAACTCCTCTGCACAGTGGATTGGCACAGAGCAGCCCAGATCCTCCTCTTCTCGGGTCCCTCTTCAGCTCTCCTGGCCCCTCCCTCATCTTGGGTGCCCCCACAGCAAGCAGCTTGCCATGGGGGCACCCGGGCCAGTTTTCTGTACTGTGCCCCAGAAAATAGACTTTACTGGTAAGTCAAAAATCCTATTTTTCTTATGTTTTTTTTAAATAACATTTTACATGCTGTCTTTACTTTATTTGTGACAGTCCAGGAGAAAGGCGTTTAATGTTAAGCAAGCAGAGCAGTTATAGAGAGAGGCTCTACTGGAAGACCTTGAGTGTCACAGAGTGAGAGTAGCAGCACTGCCAAGCAAGGATCGTCTGCATCAATTGTACAGCTCTTTTGGGACCAGAACCTTTGTGATGCATTCCAATGGCAGTTTTTCTGTAAAAAAAAATCAACCGTGTGGTGTGGTATTGGAATGTACAGGGTGGGCCATTTATATGGATACACCTTAATACAATGGGAATGGTTGGTGATATTAACTTCCTGTTTGTGGCACATTAGTATATGTGAGGGGGGAAACTTTTCAAGATGGGTGGTGACCATGGCGGCCATTTTGAAGTCTGCCATTTTGAATCCAACTTTTGTTTTTTCAATAGGAAGAGGGTCGTGTGACACATAAAACTTATTGGGAATTTCACAAGAAAAACAATGGTGTGCTTGGTTTTAACGTAACTTTATTCTTTCATGAGTTATTTACAAGTTTCTGACCACTTATAAAATGTGTTCAATGTGCTGCCCATTGTGTTGGATTGTCAATGCAACCCTCTTATCCCACTCTTCACACACTGATAGCAACACCGCAGGAGAAATGCTGGCACAGGCTTCCAGTATCCATAGTTTCAGGTGCTGCACATCTCGTATCTTCACAGCATAGACAATTGCCTTCAGATGACCCCAAAGATAAAAGTCTAAGGGGGTCAGATCGGGAGACCTTGGGGGCCATTGAACTGGCCCACAACGACCAATCCACTTTCCAGGAAACTGTTCATCTAGGAATGCTCAGACCTGACACCCATAATGTGGTGGTGCACCATCTTGCTGGAACTATGATGTCGGTGATAGGGAATTGCTGGCCATCAAGTCGGCTTTGGAGGAATGGAAGGAAGGAGCAGCTCACCCGATATTGGTTTTTACTGACCATAAAAACCATAAAAAAAACATATG